>JAWRVF010000953.1:0-132578 GCA_036785485.1 Physcomitrellopsis africana | reverse complement strand
GGTGATTTCTTGACATTGCCAGAAAGGATGGCGTTTCAAGAAATGCTTATTAGACATGGTAAGGCATTTGCTTTAACTCCTGATGAGATTGGGTGTGTGGATCCTAGTGTTGTAACACCTATGGTAATTTTCACCATACCACATGTTTCATGGGATTTGAAGCCTATACCTGTACCTAGAGCTTTACTTCCCAAGTTAATAGAATTATTAAAACAGAAGGTGGGAATGGGTATCTTTGAACCTTCAATTGCTCCTTATTCTAACAGATGGTTCACAGTACCTAAGAAGTCAGGGGCATTGAGGTTCATTCAAGATATGCAACCAACAAATAGGGTGACTATTCGAAATATGGGATCAGGTCCTGTGGTGGATGAAGTAGCTGAACAATTTGCAGGCCATGCCATCTATTCTATCGGAGACTTGTATTCTGGGTATGATCAGTTTCAGTTGGTTGAGGAAAGTAGAGACTTGACTACCATGAAAACTCCTTTGGGATTAATGAGGATGCGCACCTTACCTCAAGGTGCAACTAATTCTGTGGCTCATATGCAAAACGCTATGAACCAAATATTAAATGAGTTTGTACCTGAGAAGACCATCCCATTTTTGGATGACATACTTATAAAAAGAAGCAAAGAGGAAGACAAGGATGAGACTATGGATACTAAAGATTGCAGGCAGTTTGTCAAGCGGCACATTGAAGATGTGGCTCGGATATTGGAAAAACTTGAGTCAGTTAATCTGACATTATCTGTGGAGAAATCAAGTTTTGGAGTTGGTGAGATTTTGGTGGTAGGACACATGTGTGGCAGGTATGGTAGAAAATCAAACCCTGAAAAAGTTAATGCTATATCTAGAATGAAGGCATGTAGAAGTGTTACAGAAGTTAGAAGATTTCTGGGTGCATGTGTGTTCTATCACATTTGGGTGCCTCATTTTGCACATATCTCTGAGCCACTATACAAATTATTGAGGAAGGGAAGAAGGTTTATCTGGGAAGATGAACAAAAGATAGCCATGAAAAATTTGAAAAGGATTTTGAGTTCACCACCTATCCTTAGACAAGTAGATTATCAATGTGGGAGACCAGTGGTTGTAACAGTGGATACAAGTCCTATAGCAATTGGATGGGCTATTGGACAAGATGATGGAGAAGGAAGAGATTTGCTATAAGGTTTGGAGCCAGGATTCTTACAGAAAGACAAAGGGCTTATCCACAAGTTAAAAGAGAGCTTTGGGGAGCATTCACTGCTCTAAAGGCAGAGAGGAATTATTTGATTGGAGCTAGTGTGATTTTGGAGACAGATTGTTTGCCTTTACTTGGAATGGTAATCAACTGCACTACTCCAGACATTGCTATGTTGAGATGGATAGCCTACATTAAAACATTGAATCCAATATTGATACATATCACTGGTAAAAAGAACTCGGTGGCAGACATGCTATCTAGAGCTAGATATACCTTTGAGGAGGAAATGATGGCACAGGAAGAAGATGAATATCAAGAAGAGAAGAGCTATGGATATTCGTTTGTTACTAATAGAATGGATTTTGGGGATGATGTTCAAATCTTCTATGAAGATCTATATGAAGGCCAACTGAAAAATATTGGAATCTATTTGAGCACAATGAAGAGGCAAGAAGATTGGATGGATAAGACCTTTAAAGATATCAAGCACCATTCATATGCTTATTTGCTTAAGGATGGATATCTTTGGAAGAGGCCGAAAAGAGGTGACAAAATCCCATTGAGGGTGGTAGGAGATTTTGTGACCAAGAATAAAGTTTTGAAAGAATTTCATGACACACTTTGGACAGGACATAGAGGAGTTTGGTCCACTTATACAAAGATCAAGGAAAGATATTGGTGGAAGGGCTTATACAAAGATGTTGAAGATTTTGTAAGTTCATGCATACAGTGTCAGCTACAATCTAAGGTCAGACATAGAGATGGATTACATCCTACTTATCCACCTGCTATACATTTTCAATGGGTAATTGATTTAGTAGCTATGCCATTATGACTTTGGAGCATGAAATATTTGGTATTGGCAAGAGAAGAGCTATCAAATTATGTTGAAGGAAGGGCATTGAGGGCCAAGACCACTGAAGCAGTATGCAGATTTATACTCGAAGACGTCTTCAGTAGATATGGAAGCATTGGAAGGATGAGAGCTGATAGAGGAGAGTTGGATGCTGTTGAAGCACGGAAATTCTTTAATAGGTATGGAGTTCAACTCAAATTGACTACTTCTTATAATCCTGAGGCAAATGGTAAAAGTGAGAGGGGTCATCCTCCCATCATTCAAGCATTGGTCCAAGCATGCAAGGGTAGGCCAATTCAATGGCCTAAATTGCTTCCATTTGCTTTGTGGGCTGATAGGACTACTCATAGTACTGTCACTGGTTATATGCCCACGGAGTTGATGTTAGGACAAAAGCCTATGATGCCAATTGAGGAAATCCACCCTACGTGGATGTTTTTGTCTTGGGAAGATGGCATCAATAGAGAAAGATTATTAGAACTTCGCATCCAACAATTGAGAAGGTTACCTGAGGACTTGCAGATTGCAACTGAAAGGTTAAAGGCAGCAAGACTGGGAAACAAGGAGAGGTTTGATAGGAGTCACAGGCTAAAACCTAAGCCTATTCAAGTTGGAGATTGGGTTCTTATCTATGATAGCAGCTTAGAGCATCAACATAGCACTGTGAAGAAATTTGCAAAGAAATGGTTTGGACCATATGTAGTATTTAAAGTTAATGATAATGCTACGTATTCCTTACGGGAGCTAGATGGAGCTGTTATCAGAATTCCAGTAGCTGGAAAGAGGTGAAAGCTTTCAAGAGAAGAGATGGACGATTTGAAGTAGAAAATCTTGAAGAATTTCTACCTCAATACTTGAGCCAAGAGCAGGAGGTTGATGAACTTGTAAGTGATTAAGAGCAATATATATGACGTAAGAAGGGACGTGAAAAGTGGCACATGCCAGAGGATGTGCAGGTTTAGAGGGGGTGGATGTCGTACTGTAATTACTTACAGTATGTAAAAATTAGTTAAAATATATTATATGTTTATGAATCTAGATGTGTGTTAGAATGGTTAGTAAGTTAAATTAAAAATGGTTGATAGAAGAAACTTTATTTTATTTTATTTTACTTATTTTAGTTATGGTATTTAAAAATTATAAGATCTAAATGTTTAGTATGAAGCCTTGAGAGAAGGTTGGGACTTAAGGATGAAAATTCAAGCTAGTAAGAGGCTAATTGGGAGGGATGAAATCAAGCCATGGTCGGATGAAGGAAGGAATAGGGAACTTCATCCCTATTGGTCGAATACCATGCCCAATGGGCTTTGAGGAGGCTGCCCGCGACCTTAACAAGGGTTTCGGCGACTTCATAAGGGGGATTTGCAATTTCAGAGGAGGGTTGTAAATTTTAGGATTTTGGGTATAGTTTGAGAGGAAATTTTAGGCGATTTGGAGTTAGGGTGAAGAAGATATACTTGTTCAAAGTTAAAGAGTGGATTTCATACATACTGTCACTCTTTTGGATTTCGCGGAGTTATACGGAGGCTTTTGGAGATCGGACGGTGCGGTTGGAAAAGTGATTTCAAGATCTACGTCTGTTACGAAGGAATTCTTAAGTTTTGAGTTTAGACGAAGGAGATATGAAGAGTTGAAGACAGCGCATCCAATTCCAAGGCAGTAAGTAGACCGTTTTATTGATGGTGATGGGGTTTGCCATATCTTAAGTTTTTGGACGAATTTTTGTCTCAAAATTTCCAAGAAGGTGTATTATTGTGCTAGAAAGCTACACATCAAAGTTTCATAGCATTTGGACTCTTAGATTGTGAGATATGAAGAATTTAGTACACGGGTGTTTGTAAACAAGGGTTTAAAGCTACTGCTAGGGTTTTGGCGATATCTAAAGATCGATAATGAATCGACGGTTGAAATTTGTGGTAGTAGTTGTGAAGAATATATCATTACTTCATGTAAATTTGGAGTAGTTTTGGACGGTTGGATTAAAAGTTATGGGTTATTGAAGTTCGGAAAAAATTCCCTTCCTACGGGAGAATGAGGGTTTAGAATATTTTGTTATGTTTTGAGTGGTTTGAGGAAATTAGGCTTGTGTATTGGATGTAATAGTCCTATGGAGATCTCTTTTATATAAAATTGGGGGTTTTTATTATACTTGAATCTTGCTTGAGTAATTAATGGCAGCCAGAAGCCCTGCGCTTTCTTGAGGCAGATTCACTTATATTAATAACTAACGAACCATTTACCTCTTGATGAACATACCAAGAAGAAGACAAGTGCCACCTCCTCTTATAGAAGTGAACAATAATGACGAATTTGAAGTGGGAGAAGTCTTAGATTCAAGGCGGCGCCGAAATAGGTTGGAATATCTTGTTCACTGGCACGGATACGATATTAGTGAGCGCACATGGAAACCAGCAAAAAATCTAGTGAATGCAGCGAGGAAGGTGGAGACCTTTCATCAACAACATCCATCGAAACCAAGATGAAGACTTTTCCTATAAAAGAAACAAGATGTAGGTAAGATAACATTCAACTTTCTATCCTTGTTTGTAACTTCTTTGTATTTTATGACGCTAAGGAGATGGAGAATCAATAGCCAGTGGATTTGACTCAAGAGCCTTCATTTGCTGACCTACCGGACGAGACATTGCGACTGTCACAACCCTCAAGACGACGCAACCGAGATGAAGATCTTCAAGAACGACATGTTCTTCCTCAAATAGATGGCGAGATACAACGTGTTTGGTATCACGACCTTGGAAGAGATTCTCGATGTTTGGTGATTTTATTGGAGATAGGAACAACTCCTGACGGTGTTAAATGTGATATTCGAGAAGAAGAAGAGTAATGAAGGTCGCCTTAATGATCGAGTCAGTCTTCATGTACAAGGAATGGAATATTATCGATGGTGAGAGGACCCATCGATTCTGTTTGAAGAACAAGATCGAATTATGTGGCAAATACTATTCGCATCTTAACTTTCTACACATGTAATCACCGCTCCCTCGTGGAACTCGTCTTTTAAAGGGGGGGTAATATCACGGACATATACAAAGTTACCTATATGATCAAATAGAAACTAAATAAAAGAAGGTAAAAGCAGATTAATTCTATAATATCTTTAGAAAAACTTCCTAGAAACTTCATAGACGCTGCTTTGACTTTATAAGTGTTCATAGTAGACTTTTGGATTAGAAACTTGGTCAATAAGTTAGCCACATGTCGCACATGTTGGTAGCTTGAAGACCAAGCTAAATACGTGGCAAACATATAGGAAACTTGCCTTGCAAGTTCGACACGTGTCTTGCAACTTGGACACGTGTCTTGTAAATTGGACACGTGTTGGAGGTCCTATAGAACGTCGCCACTTAGCTCTTAGGTAGATAGTATAAATAGAGACAAGAGTGAAGCCTTCTTCACTCTTGTCAACTCTTTTCTTGTTTCCAGTCTAGTTCAAGGGTCTCTAGTTTTCTTGTCTTTTGGCATTAGCCATTCCAGTTTCTTTTTAATATATATACTTCTTTATATTTATTTCTTTGAGAGAGGTCTCACTTGTTTATTCAACTTCATCCAGTTATTGTCCTTAACAATGTCTCAGATTTTGCATTGGGATCTATATTCTCTCAAACTAGTGATGATGGTCAACTACATCTAGTAGCATTCCGCTCTCGAAAATTTTCAGCTGCAGAGATTAATTACGAGATCCATGACAAAGAATTATTGACAATTGTTGATGCTTTTGAAGAATGGCGCCATTCGTTGGAAGGAACTCAACACAAGATCATGATATATACCGACCACAAAAACTTAGAATATTTTATGAGTGCTTGAGTTCTAAATCGTCAACAAGCACAATGGAGCATGTCATTATCTTGATTTGATTTTGTAATTACATATTGTCCAGAAAAACTTCAAGGAAAATCAGATGTCCTTTCTCGATGATCGTATCTTGCACCAAGAATAGGAGACATTGTATTGGATCAACAAAAATCAATCATGTTGAAGCCGTCCAATTTGCAGTTAAAGACATCGACTATATCTATCTATACAAATATAACTCTCAAGATGAAAATCCAGAAAGCAATGAAGAAAGATCCATTTATAAAGAACATCCAACAACATTTTAAAAATACACATGTCAAAGAAGACAATAATTTCAAATTGGAAGATGGATTGTTAGACTTCAAGAATCTCCTATATGTTCTTCCAGGACCTACAAGACTTGAAATCCTTCAAGCTCGACATGACCTTCCAGCAGCTGGACACTTTGGCTTCAATAAGACCTTGGAATTGATATCAAGAGACTATTGGTGGCCTCAAATGTGGAAATTGGTGAAAGAGTTCATCTAATCATGCAAAATTTGTGCGCAAATAAAGATTCCAAGACACCAACCATATGGACTTCTGCAACCCCTTCCAATTCTTAAGGGCCCATGGTAATCATTACCTGTGGATTTCATTACAGACCTTCTAATTTTGAATGGAAAAGATTTAATTTTTGAAGTGGTAGATCGTCTTATCAAGATGGTACACTTTATCCTGTGCAACAAGATTATTTCCGGGGAGGAAATAGCCCAAGATCGATATAAAGGCTATGCAGACATTCATCGCAAGAATCAACCAAATTTCAAAATAGGAGATCGTGTCTGGTTACTTTGACGAAATATACAAACAAATCGACCATCACGAAAATTAGACTATCAAAGACTTGGACCTTTTACAATTCTACACCAAATAAATCCAGTAAGTTTTTATCTCGAACTACCAAGTTGCATACACATTCATCCAGTCTTTCATGTCTCGCTTTTAGAAACCTATTATAAATTAAATATTGCTGGAGGAACTATTCCACCACCAGCTCCAATTGAAGTGAATCAAGAGATTGAATACGAGGTGGATGAAATATTGGATTCACCTATAAGACATGGACGATTGGAATACTTCATCCATTAGAAGGGCTATGGAGTTAGCAAAAGAACATGAAAACCCTCAGATAACCTTAAGAATGCACCTAAGAAGGTTCACCAATTCCATCAACAATATCCTAAAAAATCTAGATTCAATGGTCATTGAAGATTTTGTAGACAATAATATCTCTTGGCTTCTAAATGACGCTTCTTATCAACAACAAAAGACCATTATAAAAAGGGAAGAGCCACGCCAAGACCTGCACTTGTATTTTCCTAGGATAGAATAGATCTTGCTAGAAGCTTATTAGTTATCATGTCAAATCTTTGTGTTTCAAGGGAATTGTAGGAACAAAAGTCAGAAGACTCTTTTTGCATACAAGCGGTTGGGGAATCATTACAACTTTCACAATCTGCTAGGTTTGAAGAACATGGATAAGATGAAGAAGGAGTATCCCAATGTCAAGTAAGGCCACACTTGGAGTCTTTGGAGATATGGCCTCATCACAAAAATCTTGATTCAAATGCCCGAGCTTTGATAATACTCCTCAAAGTTGGAAGGGTGATTCCAGGTAGATTAGAAATTATGTTCAGAGGATGTTTTGAAGGTTGCAACGAAGAACAAATTTTTGGATGGGATGTTGGTCTAATAGAGGTTATATCTGGAGATCATCAACGCCATCTCAAGGGTCTTGTTGAACCAATAACCACTGTACAAAAGACAAAAATATTGCTTCTCTACTCTGACAAATTCTAGAATTTTTACGCAAATGATTTGATTATCAAATTGCTTCGGCTCCTCATGAAACTCGTCGCTAGAAAGGAAGATGATGTCACGAATATATTTTAAGCCACTATTAGAATTTTTTGTAGTCTTCTAGAACCTTCTATAGCTTTTTAGAATCTTTTAGAATCTTTTAGAACCTTCTAGAATCTTCCTCAATCTTCCAAGGCCTCCCGTAGACTTTTTAGAGTCTTCCAAAATCTTTTTCAAACTTCTAGAATATTCTAAGATATTCTTAGGACCCTCTAGAATCTTCTTTAATCTTCCAAGATTCCCTGTAGACTTTTTAGAGTCTTCCAAAATCTTCCTCAAGCTTCTAGAATATTCTAAGATACTCTTAGAAGGTCCAATAGGACATAAGGCCTCATATTATAAATAAGAGGCAAGACTGAGGAGCACCTCAGTCTTGCCAACACAAGTCTTGGAGTAATCGAGAGTGTTGCCTTGTTCTTGATATTAATCCAGTTTCATATTCTTGATCTAGTTCTTGTTCTTGTCCATCCAATTCTTTATTCTTGAAGTTATTCTGGTTCTGATTTCTTCTCTTAGTTCTTTGCTAACCTGCTAACTTGCATCCTTGACAATCATGTTTTTTTGGAAGATTAACTTGAAGATCCTTACGTTGTTGAATAGGTGGATTTCTTTGGTATAGCAAGGTAATAGTACATCTTTAAGCACAAAAATTAGAGATGGATATAATTTAGATTGTGATACTTCCAATGTTGTATCATTTTAAAGTTTTGTAATAATTTCTTCAAACTTTGCAGTCCTAGCACATAATATAGTAAGAATGCTTACAATGGCATCTAACTTGGACTCAAAAGATTTGATCATACTAATGTCTTGACCTCTAGCCATTTTGAGAAAAAAAAAAAAAAAAAAAAAAAAAAAAAAAAAAATCTATAAGACAATATCAATTTAGAGGAGGATAATCCACAACTTCTAAAATGTCTTAGAACCTTCAAGAAGAGAGATGATCCACTCTCTAATAAGAAGGATCTAATTCTAATATTGAAGATGAAAGCAATCTCGACAAACTATTAAGGACATAAGAATATAGAACAACTCTTACAAGCTTATTTTACTTAAAAAAGACCATCAAAAGATATATTTTTAAATAAATTAATAATATTTTAAATATAACATAATATTTTTAATTTAAAAATATGTATAAAAATATTTAATATATGATAAATGATATTCTTTGAAAATACTTGAATAAATTTATAAATATATAAAAATTATAGTTATTATTTTGATATATTATTAAAAAAAACCACCATAAATAAAAATTATATATTAATTATAAAAATTATATTTCTTAATAATATTTAATTTATTTTTTATAATATTATATAATAAAAAAATTATAAATTTAATAAAAATTCTTAAATAAAAATATAAAAAATCTTAGTTAATTAAAAAAAATAATATATTTTTAAATTTATAAAATTTTATATGATTTTTATTACTAACTATTCTAAAATTTTAATTTTTTTACAAGATTAATATCAAAATCAAAATCAAAATAAAATAATGAGATTGATAATGCTTTAAGAATATTAAAAGATGTATTCTTTTAAATACCAATATTTACACATAAACATCTACATATAATATATCTTTAAAAAAATAAAAAAATTTATATTATATTTGGTACTTTTAAAATATGACAACAATAAAAGTTTCTTTATTATTATATTTTTTTATCAAAATATGTTATCAAAATAATCAAATAAATAAATAAATAAATAATTTCACAAAAAATAATATTACATCAAACTTTAAAAATACTTAGATTTTTTGTAAGCTTACAAATATTGATTTGAAAAATTTTACTTTTTTTCAATTTCATAATTCTAAAGTATTCAATAAATTTTAAAAATGTTATAAAAAATAAGTAGAATTAATTTTTTTATTAATTATTTTTATACCTAAAATAAATAAAAAATAATTAAAATATATACATAAAAGATTAATTACAATATTTGAATTAAAATTTTAAAATTTTAAATATTAAATATCAAAAAGTAAGCTATTTAAATAAAACTTTAAAAAAATATCTAAAAGCTCATAAAAATAATTTTTTTATAAATGAGCTTTTTTTAAATTTAGAATAAATATTCTTTATATTCTTAAAATCTATATATTTTTATATTATATAAATATGTTTTAATATTTTTATTGCATTAATAAAAAAATAGCTTTAAAATTTTAATAGGATTAAAATCTGTTAACTATTAATTTTTTAAGTATTAAAGTTTTAAAAATAATTTATATAATCTTGTAATATTTACAAAAGATGTAAGAATCTTAGTGAAATTAATATACTTAAAAAAGATTAAAATTTAGCATATAAATTTAGTCTTAATTTCAAAGATTGTAATTTATCAAATAATACATATATAAATAATATATGGTTGAATATCAAATATAATAAAATAGTTCATTAATTTTTTTTTTATTTTATAATTAATGAATTATAAAATAACTACAATATATAAAAGAATTAAATTTTATTCTTAAATAAATAAGAAAAAATATAAAATAATATATTATATAATGATAATATTTCAAAATAATACACAATAAATTGTAAAAAATAAAATCATTTAAATGATTAAGAAGCTAAAGTTGATTTTAATTTTAAAATTCAATAGGTTTTTCTTAATTTTTAATTTTTAGTTTTATAACAACCAACATCTTATTTGTATATTTAAAATATTATGTTATTTTAATTTTAAATTTATTATATTTTATAGCCTTTAAATCCTATTCTTATGGATTTTAATTTCAATTTTATATTTTGATGTGCCTATCTATTACTTATACAAGTATTTGCGTAGTATTTTGAACCAAGGATTATTTGATATATTTAGCAAATCTCATTAAAAAAACTAAATAAGACTTTAGAATCTAACAAAGTATAAGTAAAAATCATATGGATTTTAGATACTAAGTAAAATTGTACCATAAAGCAGAAACAACACAAATAATTAATTTTACAAGATAACAATGAACAAATATCTAACCATATAGTTTGTATTTTGGTTAGACAAATTTGTTTTTCATCCATTTTTTTTCCAATTACACTTCTTGTTTTGATATTACATAATTTCATCAATCACTTTTTTTTAAGAAAATTAATTCTTAGATTCTCTAAAATATTTAGATAATTATTTTTAACGTAAAAAATTTTATTTTTTGTAATTTAAGAAATTAAAATTTGATTTAATGAAAAATATTTTTATTTTAAAGAATTATAATATTTCGTATGGAATAATAAAAATATTTGAGATAAATTATATAACTCTTTATACAAAATTTAAAAAGTCAATTGTCACATTATACATAAAAATCAATTGTTTGATTTAGTATTTAATAATTCAAAAAATTATATAATTTTAATTTATGTTTAATATTTTATTCTTAAGATAAACCTATTTTGATTAATCATTTATTTTATTTTGCACATATTGATAGTTGTCAAATTTTTAAAATATAAAAAAAATGTTAGAAGATGTAGTTGTTATAAGGTCAAATTTTGTTGAGTTTTTTAAATACGATTTGTTTTTTTTTTTTTTTTTCTACAAATGAATTTAAGTTGATAAATATTAAATTTTATTACATAATAAAAACTAAGATAGTACAAGTCTAATTAAAAAATGTAAGAATTGGATAATTATAGATGAAGCATTGTGACAAATTGTATTCAATTAATGTGTCTATAAAACTTAGATATAATAATACTAAAAATATTATTATAATTTTATTTATTATAATAATAAATTATTTATTTATCTATTTAATATAGAAGAAATTTATAAAATATAATAGAAGTATAAAAGAAAAAATCAAGAAATTTCTAATGCAAAGACAATTGTAATTTAGAAGAAGATAGTATAGAATCTCTAAATTTCTTTGATATTCTTAAGAAAATAGGAGTTTATTTTTTTTAGGTAGATTAAATATCTGGTTTTTAAAAAATTAAATTACTAATCTAAAAATTGGTTTGAAATATCAAATTTATTTTATATTTTCAGTTAAAATTTATAATTATCTTTAAAAAGACAAATTAAGTTATGAAATATTATTATCATAAATACTTTAGAATAAAAATCTGTTTAAATTGTATTCAATTAATATGTTTATTTTTTAAAAATAAAATAGATAATATAAAATAAATTATAAAATAATAAGAGAGTAGAATGATTATTACTAAGTACAAAGAAACTAAAGAATCTTAAATTAATATTAAAATACAAGAATTGCATTAATAGGATTAATCATGGATTTAATCTTGCATCTATATACACATATATTATAGGTTACAAGAAAGCTATATGAAAACTTCTTAAATATTATTACTCTTAAAAGACAAGAATAAAGATTGTAAGACACTTTTATTGCAACTTTTTAGATCCAAAAGACATCTAATAGAAGTTTAAATGGTAATATGGCATGTCTATAGAATCTTATAAATCCAATCTACTTCTAAGAAGCTACTACAATATTTTATAAATTATTTTAAATTACTATTTATATGATAATTTTCTTACTTATCTTGATAATATTTTTAAAATATTGCTAATGCCACCACAAGTTTTGCTATTATCACCACAATCCACTACCTACTCAACATATTTCTTTAGTTAATTTTATTCCAATAAAAAATTATATTAATATTTCTAATATTTTTTCTTTCTTTTCATACTATAAAGAATGTAAATGTCATTTCAAAAACAAATAATTGAAAAATTAATGAGAATAATCTTTTTCACTAAATTTTTTACTGAAAAAATCATTCTTTTATATTTACATATATATATATATATATATATATATATTTGAAAAAATATACTTTTTTATTTAACATTGACAAAGGGTGTGGGTGGCATGTGGTGGATGGGGGTTGTGGTGGCACTAGCATTACCCTATTTTGAGACTTTACAAACTGTATTTTTTCAAAACTTGGTCTTTTATAACATTAATCATTAATATTAACAAATAAAATACTGCAAAATCATCATGAGACACTGTCTCTTTCTTTCCTTTGTTGTCCTTTTGTTTGTCTTTTAATTTATTAATTTATTAATTTATTTGGATGGTCTTTTATGTTTATTTTGCCTTGTACTTTTTGTATTAGCTTTTAAATATTTGTTGTTACTGTAGTAGTACTCAGAAATAGTGGATTCAAATTTGGAAAACTGTAAGAGGCAATTAGTTACAATATTTTTGCCTCAAATAAGTGCAATCTTAATAAAGATGCATATTCACAAAAACAAAAATAAGGAGTTAGAATTCTGAAGTTTTTCACTGGAATTTCTCATCAATTTGAATTGTATTACTCTTAAGGCAGTAATCACCTCATTAAATTCTATTTTTTCTTTTTATTTATATCACATGAAAACTTAGAATGAACCTGCAGCACACAATATCACATTCCTCCTTGTTGTTATTTTCCAAAACTTGAAATTTTTCCATAACAAAACCTTCGAACAACCATGTAAACAAACAATTTCAATAAATTTATTTATTTATCAATAAAATCTATTTCTTCCTCCCCAAGAATTACAAACTCTCTGTTTTCAACAGCGCAATGGCAAATGCAGCACAAGAATCAGAAAAAAAAGCTAATTGCCCAAGAAGAATAAATTATATCAAAAAAAGAAAAAGAAAAACCCTGAATGTAGGTTGGTGTACATCCATCAATTCCAACTTGGGACTGAAAAAAGAATCTATGAAACAAAAATTTGGAGTGCCAGCACACACTCCAAAGCCTTTTGGTCTCCAAGCTCCACTTGGTGTGATGATGGGCCACCTCTCTTCTAGCCACCAAAAACACTAAATCCTAGAACTAGAGCTAAAACAAAAGTTTCCAAGCATGGGATTATGCAAAGCAATTTGGCTGCTAGGGTTGTCATCCTTGGCTTTGTCCATTGTGTTTGCCCTCCTCATTTGGCTTAGTGGAGGTGTTCCTTTGCACCATTCCTGTGTGGTTCATATCCCCAGGCTTTTTCTTTTTTTTTTTTTTTTTTTTTCCATCAGTGCTCCCAAACTTTCCCATGACAAAAAAAAGGAGAGAATGAATGAAGGAAGAACAATAGGAAGAAGATAACATGGAGGTGAGTTTGTTACTAGTAATGTTGCCAAGTCAGCAGGTTCTGAAGCAACTCCAACAGTGTCATGCAATGGGGACTGGTTGGTTGGTTGCAGCAGGGATACAAAAAAGAAGAATGTTTGGAAGTCCATGGAATATTCTGGCAATGTCAACATGATTGAAAGTATAATTAGCTAGCCAGGGTACAAATATTATTATTTTAAAAAAATTCAGAACTTGAAGGAAATGTAGAATAAAAAATGGAAACCATAGCATAGAAACAACAGTAGCTGTACCCCCATTATCCAATACTTTGGGGTTGTATTGATGGAGAGGGGGCTTGAGTTTTTATACCACCAGGTAGGAGAACTCCATCCTGAAAAAGAACCCCATGGGAATTGAAATATGCACAACTTGAATCATGAACTGGTATTATCCATTCATCTCTCTATATGCCTTTTTCAGAGCTTTAAAATAGACAATCATCTGCCTCTTTGGATTAACCTAAATAAAAATAAAAATAGGGGTTTTTTTTTAATTTTCTATTCTCTCACCAATATCAGAAGTTGAATCAACACTTACACATTCACCATATATTTAAAAGCAAATTGTCCATGTCAAGCCCATGGAGGCAATATTTACAAAACAGTGTCACTATTTGTAGGCCACACTGACAAATGTAGAAAACAAACAAACAAAAGATAATGACAAAGGAAACAAGAGAGTGAGGGGTAAGGGGGGGCAAGGCAAGTACATGAGGCGCAAACAAAGCTCACAGGGGCAGCACCATGCCAGGTGGTGAGACATCATCCTCCATGGGCTCTTTTTGTTGGGGCACTGACCCCACAGGCCTGGGTGGTGGCAGACAAGGAGAAAGACAAAGGAGAGGGAGGGGAGCTGTGGAGGTCTAGGATGGGGTGGTTGAAGGCTAGTGAACTAGAGAGACACTGAAGGCATGAGTGAGTGTGTATCATTCCCAAGGGCAAAATGCCAAATGGCCATGAGTGGGGAGAGAACAGGATTTTATTTGTTTAATGCACCCCCTCTAAGCTACCAAAGCCCTAGCACCCTAAACCCTAAACCTGTGAGGCCATGATCCTCATTTACATCTCTGGACAGTTCTAGTTCAGATACCCATTCAACAGGTCTAAATGGTGGGAGTCAAACTACACTTTGAAGAGCTAGGAATTGGCAATTTAGTGAGAGGAGGGTTGTGTGCAGGATATATTTTTGATTTGGTTGAATTTTCCATAATTTTTGATTTGTGGGTTTTTGGTGATAGAGAGAAAGTGCACATCATGAGTATTCTAACTCAGTTTTGGTTTCATTAAATCAAATAATGAAGAAAGCTATAGATTACAGCTAAGGTCTCATATGCTTGGGATACACTGTTCAATTATTCATGAGTATCAAAAATATCATAGAGATATTTTGTATAGTACTTTATCATATCCTTGGTGTATCCAAAACTCAAACATTTATTTATTGGAAGTAAATGTACTCAGGTAATGTTCATGAAAGTTTCATTTTTCAATGAAGTATAAAACATCTCTATCAAAGTTGATCATTTCATCACTGCACTGATAGGAAATGTGCTTGACATAAGACATGTGCTGAAATTTATGAATAATGTAATGAATAATGTCTCAATTATGTGTGCTGAAATTTATTTCTTTTCAAGCTACCACAAGGTATTCAGATGTGTATATATATATATATATATATCTATGCTGGAGTGAATCTCAAGATGGGTGTGCATAGCCATTTGAACCACATCCATGCTACAACTCAGCCCACTGATTTGAAGGCAGAGATATTCACCATCACAACCTAAATGCAACAAAACTGAGAGGTCATAAACTAGATCTTCAAAAGAGGGAACAGCAGCATTGAAGTGCAAGTCAAAAACTGCCTCTTTGAAGGACCAAATCCTTCAGACACTCAAAACACACCCACTGGCTCATTCCATTGAGGGAAGAGCTCCTTCAGCAGATGATTTAAGAAAGCAGATAAATGGAGCCTTTGATAACTTGGTGAAAAATGCCTCAATGCTTTTGATCACAGGTTTGCTTTGAATTGAAGTATCACATTGAAAGTCCAAATAGTTTGGGAAAAGTTGGGAGTGCAGTGAAGGAAGTTACAAAAACATGTGAACTTGCAGTTTCTTTTATAATTGAAAACTGACTTAAGATGAGACATACATTACCAGCACTGTAAGCACTGACACCATAGACTTAAGAGTGGTACTCCAAAAGGTACCCACCCCAGTGCAGGTCAACAATGGACCAGGGTCTAGTTACAAAACTTGGAGCCAGGTAAGAGGATGTGGCACAGCCTTGGCAAACTTTCCAAACATGCCCAGTGTGACCAAGTCAGAATGAACATTGGCAATGAGTATTGATGACAGTAATCTTGTTGGCACATTACAAAATCTGAAACAGATATTCCATTGTTTGTCTGGTCTTTTGCTCAAGTTTTGGTCCAAGTCCAAGTTCATGCCTGCTTGTTTTAGGTTAGAAAAAAAGTCACATTTATTCTCAAGTACAACACACCAAGATGTGATGTAACATTTCTTTTGAGCACTAGTAAATCTCAATGGCATCTGACTTGCACAGACACACCCTATGAAGACTGATACGATGGAAACTTATCATGCAGTCGCATTGGTACCAAGCGACTACTATTCGCTTTTGTACTACATCGCTACCACTGATCTGTAATGTGTTGTCAGCAAAACTAAGGAATAGCAGTTCAAACAGCAGAACTGCGTTTCTTCATCTGTGTCGCATTTTACTTCCTCAAAGACTAAGGGAAAGTCTAAGAAGAAATTTGGGTGCGCGAATCAGACCGATCGTATTTCCATCTTCACCGATGAAGCAAGCTGAGAGATGGATTCTGCTTGCACTGACTGGCTCATGCAAGACATGCATAAAAATGCATATGGCGACAACATTTGCGCTCACACCGGTGAAGATGGACATCATGAAGAAATACAGAATTACGACTGGTTTGGCCAGATGTAACACTTCACAAATGATAGTACGTTACGTGTGCGTCTAAGACGGGCATAGCCCATTCGTAAGTAGACAATCGTCTGTCTCAAGGTCTAGGCCTTTCGAATGCGCCACAAACCATTTCATAGGATGTTCGGCACCTCCATATCTCTTTCTCAAAACTCCATGGATGATGAAAACCACACACGCTTCTTTGTGCATTAGGTCCATGATTCGTAACTAGCACAATCATGTGTGTATCACAAGTTGCCATACATCATGCTTGCATTCCACAAAGACATTAAACAAATGGACAACGACAAGCAAACGTGACACTCTGATAAACAGCAAAATACATCACAAACTAGCTGTAACACAGTTAAGAACAACTACTGCACCAAATTAAGCCCAAGACTTCTGCAGTGTCAATCAACTAAGTGCTGCAAAAAAGCATCCAGAGAAGTCGGTAGTCATACATTAAATTAGCTCCAACAAAAAGACTTTTAGATAGCCCACCAAATTCGACACTCAACAGACGGAACAAAATCACATCTCCCAACAAAACAGTAAATAAAAATGAAAAAAACATTAGCCAAAAACAAAAACTAACTAAGCTCAAATCGACACATCAAAATCTACAAAATTATAATGAAATCCGTAGCAACAAAATAAACCGACCAAGCTTCAGAAAATATGACCACATATACTTCCTGCATATGTGACTTGAAATTAAATCTGGAACGGCTAACAAAATGTGCAAAATAAAAATATATTAATCACTCAATTCCATCGTTAATCACCCAATTACTCCGAAGCACTAACATTGATTAGCACAAACAAATAATAAGACATTTATGTATCCGAACACAATGACGAGACCGAACATAGTGACACATTTGAAAAGATTGCGAGGACAAAACCCTCAACCCCATAATAAGCTTATAAACAGAAATGGATAAGGAAAATCCGCCAACTAATCTAGGATAAACTCACACTTAAAGGGACAAACTTCGAGCTAAGTCAATCACATCCAAGTTAAAAACCATATCATACCAGAACTGCGCTAAGGAAAAAATTGTATTGGTACCTGTAGGGTACCAACAGACAACCACAACAATTACCTAAGTGTTGGTGGCTCTAGTGTAAATCTGCTGGTTGGCATGAGCCACAACAAGTCTGATGGTGCCCTTCGCCATCAACTCCTTGATCGCCTTCCTTGCCAAAGATCCAGTAATCTGCACCCCCACCACCCGCTTCTCAACATCGGCCCTTCCATCCCCAAACTTTCACATAATTCTCTCTCTTTTTCTCTCTCTCACGCACACACACACACACCGCGTCCTTGGGTTTCAGGCTACTAAACCTGCACACTCCTCCATACTAACCTAGCTGCCCTCCTACCATCAACCCTTCCCGGCTGCTCACACCCACCACATTTATTTCCTTGCACATCATGCTCTACCGCTTCCCGCACCCCGATAATAACCCCACTCCTCACTACTCAGCATGCGAATGGCTCCGCGTCTCGGTTTCGACCTCATTGCCCTCCAAAATCCACCTCACTCGATGCAACAACAACCGCTGCCCCGAATCATTTGCGCAACACCCACAAAAAAATCTCCTCTTCCGCACGGCCCACATTCACGTCGACGCACCCTTGCACATCAACTCCATTAAATGCTTACCCGCAGACGGTCAGACAACACGGAAGGGGTCACCAGCTTGAACTTCGGAACCTCCGACAGCAGCTTGTCGTACGTGCCCTGGTCGAACAGCACCATGTTGTTCACCTTCTCCTTTTGCTTGCCCTTGCTCCACTTCTACAAATCCCCAAACCCACGCAGCTTTCAGCGCAGGCTCTGCCCGTTCCTCCAACGATCACAAACTTCGCGCCTCAAAGAAAACTAAACACCTAACCCGAAAAAGAAGAAATTCAACCAAGTTGCGGCAACTCAGTGGACACAATGCCATACCTTCTTCTTCTGCTTGCCGCCGCCGCTCTTGGCCGGCTTGGCGGCAGCGGGCGCCTCCTTCTTCTTTGGAGCCTGTGCACGCACAACCACAGGGGCCAATTAATCACTCCGACCAATGGGGGAGGGGGGTGAGCACACAAGGCAGAGGAGGGCGCATGCGAAAGAGCGATATGGGCAGAGCACATACCATGATGCAGATGAACAGGATGAGTGGGGCAGAGAAAGAGAAAGAGAGAGAGGGAGGGGCGAGCAGGACGCAGTGAGGGCGCGAGCTGTAAAGGGGAGCCTTTCTGCGCGCTATTGCCCTAACCAACCAACACAGCCTCGCTCTCGCTCTCGCCCCGCAGCGCCTCTCCCACGCCGATGCAACCAACATATTTGAGTAGTAGTAAAATAAAAACCTAGTCATTTTATTGGTAATTTAGTCAAAATTTAGTAATAGTTTATCTATAAATTAGTAGAAACATTTTTTTAATGATTTGATATTATTCAATTTAGGAAGCCCAATATCAATTGCCAAATTTAATTTTATGGCATTCTTTTTCTTTATTAAAAATAAATTTTAATATTATATCAAAAATTTATAAGAATTTGTTTAAATAGGTATGTATTGAATTTTATTATATTCACTGAAGAATTCATAGATGCAACCATGTGGTAGACACCGTCCAAGAATTGATGGACAACAAACCAATAAAATAGATATGTTGTATCTATAAAATCGTAGACTTTTATTTTTGTCAAAAACAATAATTTTGTGCACACTTGTGTAAAATTTAATTTTTAATACAGCTATAAAGAATCAACATTAATTTTTTAATTTTTGTTGACATAATTAGACCAAATTTTAGATGTTGCAAGTTTTTTGCCATTTTGTTGCGGTGGTACTGTTCTTCTATAAATGTGGATTCTTCTAACTTGTGAGAGCCCTTGATTTATGTGGAGAGCACCAGTTGTCAAGGTAGTTCTAATTTTTCGGACATTCCTTCCAATGCACCTCTCGTGGAATTCTTACTGTTCTATGTGGCCTAGTATACAGAGTGACTTCATCATATCAACTTGAGTGGAAGTCCTACTGATATTAACCTGGGCGCACTGCTATTTTCAAATTACACCTTTGATGGTCCGGAGAAGACTAAGAGAAATCCACACAGAATGCGTACTGCGATTGTGCTCTTTGAGCTGAGGAGTAGAAGCTCTGCATTGTTGAAACTTGGGAGTGAGAGTGCGGGGAGAGACAGTGGTTCTGTATAAGGTAACTGATCTTTGAAGATGCATTGTCTTGTACAACCCAGCACAATTCACAACACGTGGATCTATTCACTGGGTCTGGTGACTCTTACTGCGTCCAAGAGGACCCTAAAGTTACCTGAAGTTGGTTTAGTCATGGATCACTTGCGGAATGAAGGATCCCTTACTGGAGACGGGATCTTAATTTAATTAGTAGTGTATGAGTCCAAGGATGGATGGGTTTGTGGTAGAGACAGAGGAGCTGAGCATTTCAAAGTTATTCTCTAGGTGATGACTGAGGAACGACTATAGAGATGTTTATGGCTTTCTAGGGTTATAAACGCATGGTTTAATAACCTAGTTTTGCAGAATAGTTGGGATCCAGCACAAGAAATTGTGTGATGTCTCTCCAACTGCGGAACCATTCATGTGATGTGCAGTATTTTATTGGTTTGTCAGCTTGTACGAGCTGCTTCATGACACAATTGAACCTGTGTTGTAGTGTATCAAAACGTTGCTTAACAAAGTTGAAATCAATATGAATGTGAATGAAGACAAATGATTCTATTAATTAGTGTGGTCTTTTGACTTAGATTATACCCGCTCTGTGAAGGTGGTTGAGGTACTGTAGTATTCTTTGTTTACTTAGGTGTGACTCAATCATGAACAAAGATATGAATGGTTAGTACTAGTATTCTTATTAGAGGTTCGTCAGAGCATAATCCTGTTATTAAATCTTTGTACTCTACAGGTATATCAGTGAATTAAACTTTGTGTCATACACATGAATTACAACGTGCCTTCCTAATTTACAGGATGAAAAGATTACATTTCAACAACTCATTGTTCATAAACAATCAACAGACAAAAAGTTAACATCAAGTATTGCAAGAGGAATAAACCTGGAGATGATACTTCTTTTGTAACTTGTGCTGAAAGTGGTGTGTATATGTTTGCCACATATCCTCCATGCAAACAGCATGGTAAGCAAGACAACCCTCTGGTTCATTCCATGAAGTGCAACTGTTTTAGCACCTAGTGCAATACCTCCCTCTGGAAAAATTGCATGGCTTATACAAGGAGTAGTACAAGAAATTTCCCTCTTCAAGTTGTCCATGTTTCCTCTGAACAAGACACCTGGGCATAAGGATTCAGCCTTGCCTGCATGTGATTCATTTTCTCTTGTATTTCTGACAGTTAAAATATCATCAGTGACTTAATTACAGCAATCACCTTAGGCATGGAGAACAACTGGTCTGCCAGTCCCCAATTCCTGAAACCCATTTAAGTGAAGGCCAGCACTTCACACAAGTGACAATCAAAGGCCTCTCTTATAGAAATTCTGTAGATGACATAAAAACACTTTGCCACTCAAATCACAGAACAAAATCCCAAGACAGTTAGGGAGGGTTGCAGACAAGAATTATTTTCATCCCCACACCCAAATATCCCCATTGTCTAAAGCTGATTGCCCAGTGGTTCAAAACTATCTGGATGTTGCTGGCCACATTCATTGCACCAATGCACCACCAACTGTCCAGTCACCCAAAACAAATAAATTGGCACAGAGTCTGGCTGTATTGCTATATCCATAGAGGAGCATCCATAGAAGAGCAGACATTCATGTCACTTTCTAACCATGTCACAACTTGTTCTTCATTTATATTTTTGGGGGATTTTATATTTAGGATTTATGAGATCATAACTTTCTAAGTCTTTAATTGGTTGACATCAAGAAGTTTCATTTGGTTGGTTTTATACTTAGGAAAATCAACCAAGAGGTTATAATAGGAAAAGATGATGTGAAATGTACTTTTTACCTATGTGGTATGAATAGTGTTGTCTCCCAAAATTCATAATAGGCCCTTCTCAAAAAGGTGAATTTTATAAAAATATAAAAATTGTGTCAAAATTTCTAAAGATATATAAATATTAATATATATATTTAAAAAATAATTGGATTCATTTCATAAACTTTTCTTACTTTGTACTCTCACTACAGGCCAAGGCTTCTAAAAGAGGGTTTTTCTTCCCAAATAAGGGATCTTTATAAAGCTTTTGTACAATGGTTTTTTAAAGTGGACTTTTAGGTTTTAAGATCCCCTTAAGGTGGCCTTTGCACCTAGAAGACTACTTTGAAAAGCCATGGTGTAGAAGTCTTATAAAGACCCCTTGCTTGGTAAAGAAAAATTCTCTTTTAAAAGCCTTAGCTTTTGGATATAGTATAAGGCAAGAAGATGCATAAGAAATATATCAAATCATTCATTTATTATGAATTTAAATATACCAACTCATATCTTGATTCTAACAATTATAATAAACAGAAAATATATAGTTTTTGAAAATAATTATTAAAAGAAAATTTTGACACAATTTTTTGATTTTTTCTAAAAAAATTCTTTTTGAGATGGGCCCATAAGAATTTTCTAGGAACAACTTTACTCATATTATATAGGAAAAAAATACATTCTACCTCATCTTTTATTGTTAAATTTTTTTGATATGATTTTCTTAAGTATATAGCCAATCCACTAATGTTTCTTGATTTCAACCAATTAAATGATTTGAAAAATTGTAGCCTCTCACCTTTGTCTCTTAAGAATAAAGACCTTCTTAAGTACTTTAAACATAAGCTTTTGTGTGTAGTCAAAAATTTATTTGAAAGTTATATTTTTATTTAAATAACTAGACAATTGTATGCTTTTTTTTTAAGTTAAAAATATTATATCACTACAACTTATGAAGACAAATCTATTACAAAAAAAAAAAAAAAAAAAAAAAAAAATCATTTTCCAAAAAGAACATTTAATTAAGATCTCAAGATAATAAGCTTTGGATATTATTTCTAAAATATTAAGTTCTATCACAATGTATATTTGTAAGATAAAAAAGGTCAAGACACCTCAAATTTTTAAGGTTTTTATACATTATATAAAATTTTGCTTTTAAACAAATGATTATCTTTAGATTTACCAAATTGATTTGAAATATAAGAAAATACTTTTAAATTATAAACTATAATAAGATGTGTAAGTATGCACTCACCAAAGTCCATTAACCTTGTAAAGTATATGCACATTAATTTGGCACATTTATTCAAATGAGCATGCATAAAAAATAGACCTAGACCTTAAGATTGTATTAGAGTCTATAAACACTTGTTAACTTTTATAATAATAATAATAATAATAATAATATTAAATATAATTACTTATATATCCAAAATAACATATTTATTATAGTACCTTATATATTAAAAAGCATACATAATTATTTTGAAAAAAATGAATGAAATTATACATGCTGCTCAACAATCCTAAGCACATTTCTTTCCAACATAGGAGCTCAAATTATATCATCAAAATCTAATATGCCATGAATATATTTGTATAATTTAACTATATTCTTTATAAGAAATATACCATTATTCAAAGCATATTTAGTTGATTAAATCCTAAGTTGCAAATCCACATCAAAATAATTCTTTTTATGTCTATCATATATACATAATTATTCTTTGGCTATGACAAAATATCTTACAAAACAAGACATTGATATATATATATATATATATATATATATGCCCACCTATACTTGCGCTTGTGGCAATATGCATAAATTAGAACCTAGGGCCAATAGTATCAAGTTGTGTGAAATATGACTTGGAAAATTATTAGGTATTTAGCTCTAAAAGAGTTTTATTCAAAGCTTAAAATTCTTCTTACTATCCAAAAAAAATGAGGTGTTTAAAAATACTTTTTTTTTTTTTTATTTTATTTTATAATCTTAATCTTTTTAAAAATCCTAAATCTAAAGTTTTTTAAATCCTATCAAAATTAAATACTAAACCATATTAATCCTAAAGAAATTATAAAAAAATTCTAATAAATTTTGAAGAAAATTTAAGAAAATTCTAAATATTCATAACAAAATCTTAAAAATTTAGGCAAATTCCAAATTTTAAGTTATAATTTTAATGAGCTATACTTCTTAATTGCCTTGCTAGAATATATATATATATATATATATATATATATATATATATATATATATATATATATATATATATATATATATATATATATATATATATATATATATATATATATATATATATATTTTAATATTATTGGATATATTATTTTTAAATATGCTCATTAAGCTTGATAATAATTTAATATATATATATATATATATATATATATATATATATATATAATATTACAAAAATGCTTCTCCTAATGATATTTGAATCTTTAACTTGAAACTAGGAATATCTTAGAATCTAGCCATTGAATTTTGCTTAAACTTTGTGTATTCCTTCAACTTTATATTATTTATTAATACCTTTAAAATTTACTTTATTTAATATTTTGATCTTTTGATGTTAAAGAATAAGTTGATAATCTCAATTTTTCCTTTTCCAACACCTTATATATAGACCAATGTCTTATAATTAGATTATTAAAATTACACTAAAATAAAAAATCAAGTTGCTTGCTTGCATATAAGTGCATTCATAAAGATCCAACAATAGATCAATCTTAGATTTTTAAAATCTTAATTAGAAATCATATTAAGCTTTATTGCCTTTCAAATTATAAAATTACAAACCTTATTTTTCCTTCCTTCATGCAAGATTTTTACTTCATTAAAATCTTAAAAATTTTATACTTTCAAAAAGCTTTCAAAACCCTTTTTTTTAATATCAAACTCCAATCTTCAAAAAAATCTTCTTTTTGTTGTAGGTGTTTGTTTCTGTACTTTAAGATTTGATTTTGAACTTGTCACATAAATGGTCTTTGTTATATAAACAAATATTGTCATATATAAAAAATTAAGTGCTATAAATCAATATCAAATATTTAATCAAATATTAATAAAAAAATACATAATTAATTATAAACAAGATATCACTATCTTCCTTGCATTTGTAATTTGGTGGATTAATCTTTTTCATACAAAGAAATTATAATATATTTTTTTTATTCCTTAAGTTTTCTCTCCGCCTCTATAAACTTTGCTACTACAACTTCTCCTTTGCCACTCTCAAATATATATTATTTTTTATTTTTATTTATTTATTTAAATTTATTTATGTATATATTAGTTGCAGATCCATTTTTATATTTCAAAATACATAATTAAAAAGAAAATATAATTTAAAATAAAAAGAATTAAAAATAATTCTCTAGGACGTTGAGAGTTCTCACTCCTCCAATCGTACATTGCGGCCCCTTCATGGTATCGATCTTTGCCTTAATTGTTTTGTCGCACCCCTTATCTAAAATATTCTTGTTTTTTAATTCAAGTCGCATCTTGCATAATTCTTGTGTCCATAAGGATGATCTGTTTGTCATTGTCGCTAATACTGGCAGACTCATGTACTTCTGGTACTCTTCCAACTGGATTCAAAATATATAATATGTTCATAGATTTTAATATGTATTAGAATAGCTAAAAAAATATTTAAAGGAGTTGATATAAGAAATTTTATTTTAAAAAACTTTCTTGTTGTCGTTGTTTAGGATTTTTGTCCAGCATTGTCTTCTCTTTCGATCTGTCTTCCTCTCATGGGCTCTCACCGTATTCAAACTCACACTCTAACTTCCACGAGGGAAGTACCGCCTCCTCTCTCACTGAACCTTCTCTGCTCCAAATTCATAGAGCCTCATAAAGGTATCACTACTCCTAAGTCTTTCACTAACTTGGTATAACTTCACCAACTTATTAACTCTTATCACCTCTAGATTCTCTAACTTTTGCTCTAACTTTCAATAACTCACACCAACTCTAATTCCTTACCTCTTCATTGAGATCTCTGAAATCCTTCTCCATTGGTCTTGATAGTTGCTATCTTTTTCTTCTCCTAATGAATATATCAAAACATTCCGATCCTAAAACTCTATGATATAACTAATCTCTCTTGTTAGTCATAAACATCTTCTACCTTTGTCGATATTCAAAAAATGTAACATGTTTTCAATAAATCCTTCCAATCCTCCTCTCGTAATTCTCTCTCATTTCGGCCTACAACCTCTTCTACCACTCGCCTGGTGAATGCCCATCTGTTCTTGCCGGTCGAGGACTTCTCATCGCACCCAATCCCTACCAGTGCTACAGTCAACGGTTGCCAGGATCCATTGTCAAGCACCTGTTAGACTTGTTTTTTTAATTTTTAGTTTTTAAGATCCAAACTCATACTTATAGAAAATTGCAAGGGCTTAATGTAGGGCCCTTTCTTATCCCATTTCTATACAAAATTATTAACTCCAAAATAATTACTATTTGAAATAAATTTTTTCTACTTCTAATTATTTTCAAATTTCTATTTTTATTTTCTATTATTATTTTTATTAATTAGTCCTATTATTATCTAATTTACCTTTTTAATTCTAAACCTTCAATTTTTTCAAATTTTTCTAAATTTTTTAAGCTAATTAATGTGAGGCAACAAATTTTTGGCTCACATAATTGGCGACCATTAGGGGACTGAATCCAAAATCTCTTATTTGTTCTATAATTCCATTGGATATACACAATCCCTAGAACCTAAATGGTGGTTTTTTCTTTTGCATATAGAATTTGAAAGCTTCAAGTCTAATATTCGTTACATCAACTTCCTGCAATACGATTGAAAAATGGATTGGCATTTAATATCTCTAGTTGGACCGAATTGTTAAAAAACACCTCTCTTATTAAATAGAGACCTAGTCAGACTACATCAAACTTACTTAGAAAATTTAATTGCCTTGTATCTTATAACAACACCAATATTTATGGTTATAAATTATATTTCTTATGCTTTTTGTCAAACCAAATCTTCTGTCGTCGTTGAATAGCTTCTACATGCTATGCCCTCCTTCTCTGGTTTTTATCTAAAGCATCTAAAGCTAATAATTTATCCTTCAAAGACTATTTTTCAATCAACCTTGTTTCTATTACCACTCTAAGTGAGATAACTTTCAACTCAATGGATAAGATTGTTTCCATACCATAAATCAATGAAAATGGCATGGCTTGTGTTGCCACCTTAAAGATTGTACGGTATACCCACAATGCCGCAGATAGCTTTGTGTACCAATCCCTCTTTGAATCTTGTATGGTTTTTTGTAATATACTTGCTAAGATTTGATTAATCTTCTCAGTTTGTCTATTAGTTTGAGGGTGATAAGGTATAATTTTTCAATGATCAATTTGAAACCTTTCTTTCAAGTCCTGAATCACTTCATTGAGAAAATACGTTTTTTAATTACTAATTAGGATCTTAGGGCAATCAAAGCATGTAATAATATTTTCAAATAAAAAAATAGAAGCATTCCTTGCATCATTTGTCTTAATTGCCTTGGCCTCAACTCACTTTGTAAGGTATGTGATGGCCACAATGATATAAGCCATGCCTCAAGAAGAATGAGGGTAGATTTCATCCATATAGTCAATGCCCTACTTTTTGAATAGTAATAATGATAAAGAAATTTGTAGGGACAATTCCATTAGTAAATCATATCTAGCAAAGCGTTGGCATATATCACACCTCCTAACGTATATATGTGTATCTTGAAATAAAGTTGGCCAATAGTATCCTCCCTTAATATCTTTTGTTCTATGAGTTGTCTTGAAAAATGCCCTCCACATGTACTATTATGACACACTGCTAAGATTTTTGGAATTTCTTCTTCTATAATATACCTTTGTAATATACCATCAACTCCCTTCCTATACAACCTATGTTCCACTACCACAAAGTATCTGTTATTGATTATGATCTTCATTTTTTTTTTTCTTGGATAATTCTGAGGGTAACTGCTGGGTGGTCAAAAACTCAATGATATTAATATACCAAATAGGCCTTGTTGTCACTACAAAAAGATTCTCATCCACAAGCCCATCATCAATTTGGTAGATTTTTATGTTGTCCAGCAATCTTCATAAATAATTTTCTTGCTTATGAATCAAGTCCAATTTATATTCCATTATATAATCAAACTCTTGTAATAATAACATTCACCATACTAACCTCTCACTCAATTCCAATTTATTGACCAAATACTTAATTGTCATGTGGTCCACAAAAAATACTACCTTGTTGCTTAATAAATAATGGTAAATTTTTTTGATTGAAATTACCATAGCTAAACATTCTCTTTCAATTGTTGAATAATTCTTTTTGGATATATTAAGTTATCTACTTGTATATACAATGGGATAATTCCTGCCCTTCTCATTTTTTTCAATCTTTTGGCAAAGAACATTGTCTACTACCATTGTACTTGCATCATAATATAAATAGAAGGGTGGTTTCTACTATGAAGGTTTTAATATTGGATATGAACTTAGTCTTATCTTTAATATCTGTAATATCTTTTGACAATCATCATTCCAAATAAACTTGGTATTCTTCCACTGTAATGAAGTTATAAATAGTATAACTCTTGTATAATCCAGAATTAGTTTCCAATACCATCTTACATGTCGCAACAACCATTGTACTTCTTTCACATTACTTGGAGTTCTAATAGTATTGATGATCTTAATTTTTTCTAGTTCGGGTTTTTTATTGCTTTTATTCACTCTATAGCCTAATAATACACCTTGATACATGGTCAGATACGTCTTCTTTGGATTTAAGGCCATTCCTATCTTCCTATATCTTTCTAGCACTTCCTTCATGTTTATCAGATGGTCTTTACTTTGTGATTTTATACTAAAGTCATTGATAAATATTGTCATGGATTTATACAGCGAATCTGAGAAATTGTACATCATCAATCATTGAAAAGTTGCCAGTGCATTATATAATCCAAATAGCATCACATATCATACAAAATTTTCCCATGGGATTGTAAATGCTGTCTTATGCCTATCTTCCTCTGCAATGGATACTTGATTATATCAGGAGTAACCATCTATGAAAATATAATGTTCATATCCAATTATTTCTTCTAAGATACTAGTTATGAAGGATAAAGGAAAGAGGTCCTTCTAGATCTTTGCATTTAATTTTTGATAATCCACGCATACGTGTAGTTTATTGATCTTCTTTTTTATCAATACCATTGGTGACACCCAATTAATGATCTCTATTGGTTTTATGAATCCTACTTGTAACAATTGCTCCAACTCTGCCTTCACTATTAATTAAAGTTGTGGGTTCATTCTCCTCTCTTTTTATCTAATTAGTGTTATATTGGATAATAAGAGAATGTAATGTTGCACAATGTTTGACGATATGCCTCTCAATTCTTTATATAACTATGTAAAAATATCTTGATAATCTTATACCAATTTGTTGTATGCACTTAATTCCTCACCATTCAACTGACTCCCTATTTGTATTTGTTTTGACTCCTCTCCTTTTATTTGTAAGGTCACAAACTTCCAATCTTCTTTTACCACAAGTGACTACTAAAGATTACTGTGATATCAATCTGAGGATATATTAGGATAATTGGCTACATCCTCTTCCACTATGATTCTTACAAAATTTATTTTATAGTGCAACAATCCTTTTAGAGACTCATCTTCTTCAAGTACTTCTAATCCTTGGGATTCTTCTATCTCTATTGAGTACACTCTCTTTTCTACTTTGAGGATAATTGCTAATCCATCTTCATCTTCAACATCCTCCATAAAATTTATCCATTCTTCTTCTTCACTTGCTAAATCTGGATGTATTCATAGCCAAGCCTTATATTCACCAATATCCTTTGAATTATAAAGATTAGGGCCTAAATATTCTAATCCTTATATCTTTGAATTTAAGGCTATATTGCTTATCAATACCTCTCCTACCTACTGCTTCTTCTTCTCTACTTTAGAGAATTTAATTCTATCATCCTTTGATGATTTTTGATTGGTATCTATTGTAATAATAGGTCTAATAGACATTCAAGTATGATTTTTATTAAGTTCATAAATAATTATAAGTCGCTCTCCTTTCCAATTCACTACAACATTGGCCATTCTCAACCATAGACAATCCAATAATAACAAAAATGATTCCTTGGCTGTCTGCATACGAATCACTTGAAAGGCCAAGATATATTCTTCTCTTCTTGTAACCATCTTGCAATGGTGAATTTGACCTATTGACTTTGTTGGACTTTGATTAGCCGTGTTTATCACGAATGATGAAGGCCCAATCAAATTCAATCCAAGCTTCTCTATTGTTTGTAGGAACATGATATTTAAATCATTCTCTCCATCCACCAATGCATTGGATATGATCTTGGCGGCAATCATTACTTCTATGTCTACTACGTTCACATCAAACAACCTTTTGGTAGATCTATCAAAAGGATTTCAAGAGGCATTTCCGTATCAATTGATTTCCAATGCAATAGCTCACCACCAAATTCTATAACCTTTTTGGTAGCTTCTTTAATCACTTTGTCTAACTCTGAAAAACGTAGAGGATCTTTAGACAACCTTCTCTCTGACTCTAAAATAAGAGGTTGTAAAATTACTTTTGCACAAGTCATCATTTCTAGTGATGAGACTTAAGGATTTATTCTTTATTCTTCCTTCTTCACCTTGTGAGTAACTAGATTTGTAGTTGGAAATTCCTCCCCTATAATCACTGTTGATGTTTGGGATAGAATATAGCTTTATAGTCTTATTCCTTTCGCTACTCGGACATCTTACATAATCAAAGGAGCCGATTATTGATTCAATTCTATTGTTCTATTACCTTGCTCTTGCTCTACTTGTCTACTCTGTTTCAAAGGTATATATCCTCCTTGAATCTGTAACCCTATAGATAATTGATGTGTTTGTTTGGACTCCTCGTAATTATAATATAGATTTGGTGGTCTCATCTCTCTTTGATTCTCCTATAGTCTCTGTTGACCTCATATATTTTCTTGAGCCTATTGTTGAGGATTCACTACCAAGTTAAGTAATAATATAATCTTGTTGGATTGCCTACATTCATCTAAAGTATGGTTTCCCTCGCAATTACTACATTCAAACTGTTGGCCCTCTAACTAATACTATCCAGGCACATGCCACCTTCCACAAAACTGATGGTATTCCTTCCATAGTCTATTTAAATCCTATTTAAACAGGCTATCAAAAGATTGGAGTTAGAACCAGATTAAATAGTAGTGTAGTAGAAAACCAGACCAAATAGTAGCTTGGATTGGTGATTAATGAAGTGGTTAAACTTTCAATGTATCATTCTATATGTAAGGATGGATCTTCATCTTTTGTGCCATAAAACTTTGATAGATGTGTAGGAATGCTTATTGCAGCTAAGTCTCTTGGCACCACAATGGATAAGCCTCGTGGCATCACTAACAGATCAATTGGTGGTCTTTGAGCTATTTCGTGAAGAACTGTCTCTACCATAGGTTCCGTATCAACTGATTTTTTCTAAATTTTGCCTATTATCCATTATCTCAAAGGTTAAATGGAATCTAATTCTAATACTCTATTAAATCTTTCAAATAGTGGTTCTTCATCCTTTTGTCTTTGATTACTTTCTTCAATCACTACTTTGAATTCAATCACTACGTTGTTGTAATAATCACCTCTTGAAATTTTACGTGGTCTTCTTTTTTTACTGTCATACTGGGTTCTTCTAAAGTTCTTCTGGCTTCACCTTGTTTTTCCAAATTTTTCTTTAAATCTTGTTTCTTGATATTGTTTCTAGCTAGGATCAATTCTAGTTTCTTTGATCGGATTCAAGTGTTCACCTAATTGCTTCTAATGAGCCTCATACCATTCTCCGCATATTGCAAATCATTCTTCCATCTATTTCTGATTTCCACTTATTTAAGTAAAAAATTAAAGAGGTTACTTAAGAAAAACTTGCAAGTCCATTTTGGTTTACAATCTCTTTAACAAGGAGAGTAAACACCAAAATACAATGTCCAATTTGGGCTAGAGTATCATCTTTGTACCTTCTTCATTCTACTGCCATATAAAATAAGCTTCACAAGGGACTGACCTTTGTTGAATGTCAAAGCAGAATTTGAGGAATCATACTACTATTCCAAATTAGTAATCAATTAGGAAATTATCCATTCTATGAGGAACGACAATAAGCACATTACAAAAATCGTTTTTTCTCATTTGTTCAATCTATTCAATAGAAATACATATTTTTATGCAATCTCCATGCTCTTACATCTTAATACTTTATTCACAATCTCTATACAAGCTTGTTATTCTAATCCCCTACTAACGTATAGATTAAGGTAATTCAAGGTGGTGAAGGATTCTATATAATTGCCCAAATCAAGTTTTAGTAACTTATAATCTCTCGCTCTTTCCAACAAGGCTCCAACTAATGCTTTACTCCCGCACCAACTCTACTCTATGATTCTCTTCTCTCTTCCAATTAATTTAAAGACAAAAAATAAAGTACTTCCATACAACTTTACACAAAATTAAATACAAAAACCACTAATTCCAGGCATTAACTTCAAAGTAGGCTCTCAATAAATGCACCATTTTATGTAAGCAAGATATCACCACCTTCCTTGCGTTTGTAATCCGATGGATCAATCTTTTTTATACAAAGAAATTCTAATATATATATATATATATATATATATATATATATATATATATTTTTATTCCTTAAGTTCTCCTTCCTCCTCTATAAACTTTGCTATTACAACTTCTCCTCCGCTACTCCCAAATATATATTGTTTTTTTTTTAATAAATTTATTTATATATATATCAATTACAAGTGTAAGGTTAGTTTTCAAAATATATAATTAAAAATAAATTATAATTTAAAATTAATAGAATTAAAAATAATTTTTTAGGACATTGAGAGATTTCACTTTTTCAACTGCTGTTGTATTACATATTGTCCTATTTGGAAATACGCTAGGCACTTGTCAAGGACATACTTATCAAAATCTTCTAAAATATTCTAAAAGGTTCTTAGAACTCTCTAGAACCTTCTAAAAGATTCTTAGAATTCTCTAGAACCTTCCAGAGCCTTCTAGCATCTTCCTAATTAATAGAAGTTGCTTGAGAAGCTTCCTAGTTGGTAGAAGTTGCTTGAGAAGCTTCTTAATTGGTGGAAGTTACTTGAGAAGCTTCTTAATTTGTGGAAGCTGCTTGAGAAGCTTCCTAGGTAGGAATATATATTGGAATCGAGGCTGTAGAGTTCTTCAGTCTCGACAATACATCTCTTGGAGCTCTAACTCACCTCTCTAGTGTTGTTTCTTGTATTCATCTCATTAATCTAGTTCTTGCCAGTTCTTCTTGAAATTCTTGTTTAGATTTCTAGTCTATATTTTGCGTCCATGATAATTTGTCGAGACTTTCTTTCTATCAATATCGGAGCTTAGTTCTTTGAAGCAGAGAGTAGACTACTCCTCTCCTTGGAGATACTTGAGCGTTCTAAGGATTGCGGATTATCTTCCCTTGGACCGGTATTAATTCCTTCTTTTTTACTTAATATGGCTAATAGAGAAGACATTAAAATGGTAGAATCTTCGGAGTCAAAGTTAGATGTGATCATCAATGCCCTTAATGCTCTAGCGGTTAGAATTGCTGAAATTGAAGAAAATTTTGCTAAGCTCCTTGGAACTACAAGAGTGGGAGTGGCTCAAAGTACACTACAACCACCTCTAGCTAATAAAGTACTGCCATTTACATCTCAACGTGAGAATTTGATTACACTGCAATACAAAGAGCCTCGAGTTAATCTCCTCGAGAAGTTTGATGGTACTCAATCAAAATTTTGTGGTTTTGTAAATTAAGTTTGATTGGTAATATTCTTGCACCCGGAACGCTATTCAATCAAGGAGTCGCAAGTTGGATTAGTGGAGACATTGCTTACTAGACAAGCTTTGTCTTGATTTGCCCCCTTATTTTAAAAAAGGTCTTCTATCTTGAGTAATTTTGAGACCTTTCTAGGAGCATTCAAGGAGGCATTTGGAGAGCATGATAAGGCTTGGTGGGCAACCACCAAGATTTATTCTTTGCATCAAGGATCACGCTTTGCATCTATTTATGCATCAGACTTCAGACAACTTGCTTGTGATATCAACTGGAGAGAAGAAGCGTTGGTGAGTCAATTTTGTTGGGAACTCAAAGATGACTTGAAGGATTTATTGCTATTTCTACCCCACCTTCAAACACTCAATGAAGCAATCAATCAAGCGGTGAAGTGTGACAATCGGCTTTTTCAACAACGTCAAGACCATTATTCCACAGCTACATGATATCCACGAGGAAATCAATTCTATTTGGTTGTTCCTATCAAGAGTGTAGAAGCTTAATCTGATACAAAAGACATACAAATCAATATGGTATGTTTTAAGCCCCTCACAGTTGAAAAAAAGAAGTGACGATTTGAGCAAAATTTGTGCTTACATTGTAGAGAGGTAGGCTACAAAGCTAAAAAATGTCCTAGAAAACAGACGCCTTAAACAACAAGACTCAGGATTATAAGCTTATAGGAAAACAAGGATGCCCAACCACAATAGGGACCGTTGTCAGGGTAGAGAGAATTTGCCTCAAGAAAGCGCTAGGCTTCTGGCTGCCACTAATTACTCAAGCAAGATTCAAGTATAATAAAACCCCCAAGTTTATATAAAAGAGATCTTCATAGGGCTATTACATCCAATACATAAGCCTAATTTCCTCAAACCACTCAAAACATAACAAAATACTCTAAACCCTCATTTCCTCGTAGGAAGGGAATTTTTTCCGAATTTCAATAATCCATAATTTTCAATCCCATTGTCCAAATCTACTCCAAATTTACATAAAGTATTGATATATTATTCACAACTACCACCAAAAATTTCAACCATTGATTTATTATCAAACTTTAGATATCGCCAAAATCCTAGCAGTAGCTTTAAACCCTTGTTTACAAACACCAGTGTACTAAATTCTTCATATCTCACAATTTAAAAGTCCAAATGCTATGAAACTTTAATATTTAGCTTCTTAGAATAATTATACACCTTCTTAGAAATTTTGAGACAAAAATTCGTCCAGAACCTTAAGATATGACAAACCCCATCACTATCAACAAAACGGCCTACTTACTGCCTTGGAATTTGATCTGCTATCTTTGACTCCCAATAACTCCTTCTTCAAAACTCTAAATGTAGTAATTCTTCCATATCAGGTGTAGAGCTTGAAATCCCCTCTCTAGCCGCACCTCTCGATCTCCAAAAGCTTTAATACAACTCCTCCAATCCTCAAAAGAGTGACAGTATGTCTCATATTGACACCTTATCTTCAAATGGCTATAACTTCTTTACCCTAACTCCAAATCCTCTAATTTTTGTACACAAATTGTACCCAAAATCCTAAACTTTACAAACCTAGTCTCTATTTTTCTAATGGCCTCCTTGAAGTTGCCAAAACCCTTGTTAAGGTCGCGGGCAGCCTCCTCAAAGCCCATTGGGCATGGTATTCGACCAATAGGGATGAAGTTTCCCATTCCTTGCCTTCATCCGACCATGCCTTCATTTCATTCCTCCCAATTAGCCTCTTACTAGCTTATATTTTCATCCTTAGGCTCCCACCTTCTCTCAAGGCTTCATACTAATCATTTAGATCTTATAGTTTTTAAATACCATAATCAAAACAAATAAAATAAAATAAAGTTTCTTCTATCAATCCCTTTAATTTATTTTACTAACCATTCTAACACATATCTAAATTTATAAACATATTATGATTTTTGAGTGGATTTTACATACTGTAAGCAATTTCAGTACGACACCGTGCGGTTGGACATCTCAACACCCCAAATTAATCAAGGTTCTTTTCTTTCAACTCAACCTTCTCATTGCTTTACAATATCTTTATTTTTTGATATTCAAAAATTGCAAACCAATACTCTACTAGACTCAAGAATATTTGCTTGCTTTTTAGATGAAGTTTGCCAAGCTTTACAAATTTCTTCTTGAGAAGAAATCAAAGCCTGTTCATGTAGAAGTCATAGACAACCGACCTTTGTGTTCTAGCGATGTTTCTCATGAAACTAAACCATTGAAGGTATGTCTTGAAAATCATGAAAGTAGCATTGTATTTAATATTATCAAGATCCCTTCATGTTCAATTATTTTGGGACTATGTTGGCTCGATAAATATAATCCGTTGATAGATTAGAGGTTGCAGAAAGTAACATTTCCAACAAAACCCTTAATGGTGGAACCTGCTAAAATAATGTCTAGAAACAAATCTTTGTTCATAGGTGCGAGGGCCTTCATGAAAGAAGCCAAGTATAATACACCTCTTGTCATCTTTACAACGCCAGCTCGAGAAGATGCTGTTTAAAAACTAGAAATTAGAAGCCACAACACTTAGCATCAGCAAGGTTGCACACAAAGAGAAGTGTGGAATGAGATAGCTCTCACTTCCAACACCTTTTACTTATAAGTGGAGTTTACATCCAATATGCATAGGCTTCATCTACATTCATCTAAAGCCAGCTGCCACTCGAGACCCTAAATCCAGCCGCCTGTCAAGACCTTAAATCTAACCGCCTATCGAGACCCTAGCCGCCACTTAATCTCTAGTTGACTTTTGACTATTAGAAACTTACTATGGTTAAACTCCAAGTAACTCTTTCTTGAACTTTAACACTCCCACTTTTTTAATTGTCAAAAGGCTTTTAAGCCTAATGCCTTTATCAACTCGTGGTGTCTATCCTTCACTAATGCCTTTGTAAGCACATCAGCAAGCATCTCTTTTGTAGTACAATACTTCATACCTATTATACCATCTTCAATCTTCTCTCGTATGAAATGATGTTGAATATCAATGTGCTTCGTTCTTGAATGGTGCTTTGGATTCTTGGCAAATGCAAGACATCCTTGATTGTCACACATTATTGGAGTTGCTTTTGTTTGCACTAATCCAATGTCTTCTAAGAGTTGCCTTATCCAACAAGCCTCCATTGCACAATGACTTGCTGCCATGTACTCAGCCTCCATGGTTGATCTTGCAATGGTAGGTTGTCTCTTGCAATTCCATGAAATGACTCCCACTCCAATAAAGAACACATATCCCGTTGTGGATCTTCTATCATTTACATCTCCAGCCCAATCCGCATCGCAATAACCTTGCAAATCAATGTTCTTACCACCAAGGCATAATTTGAAGTCTTTAGTACCTTTTAAGTACCTCAATATCCTCTTTACCGTTGCCCAATGCAAAGGTCCAGCCTTAGACATGTGTTGGCTCACAACACTCACCGCATATGCAAGATCCACTCTTGTGGCCACCATTGCATACATAAGTGAGCCAACTGCTGCCTTGTATGGAATACTTTGCATCTCACCTTCAACTTGAGCAAACTCCTCATCCGTGAGCTTCATCAACTTCAAATTTGCCTCCAAAGGTGTTCCAATGGCTTACACTCCTCCATGTTGAATCGTTTCAACACTTCTTCAATGTACTTGCTTTGACTCATTGTAATGGTCTTGTTTTCACGATCTCTTATGAACTCCACTCCTAAGCAATAGTGGAGTTCTCCCAAATCACTCATTTCAAATTCTTTTTCTAATATGGCCTTCATCCAATTCAACTTTTTCACATTGTTAGCCAAGATGATTAAATCATCAACGTAAAGGATTACAATCAATAGGAACTCTTGAGATTGCATCACATACATGGAATGATCTGCCTCACTCCTTACAAACCCTTCATTCACAAAGAATGTATCAATCCGTTGGTACCATGCCCTTGGTGATTGCTTGAGTCCATACAATGATTTCTTCAACTTACAAACAAGATGTTGTTTGCCTTCTTCAACATATCCTTGAGGTTGATCCATATAGATGTCTTCTTCCAACTCTCCATTCAAGAAAGCCGTCTTCACATCCATTTGATGCATCTCCAAGTCCATTGCTGCCCCAATTGCCACAATGGTTCTGATAGTGGTGAATTTAGCCACGGGAGCATATGTCTCATTGAAATCAACACCAGCAACTTGTGAATATCCTTTGGCAACTAATCTTGCCTTATATCTCACAACATTGCCCATTGCATCCCTTTTGGTTCTAAATACCCACTTACAACCAATAGAAGATCGATTTGGTGGAAGTTGAGTCAATTCCCATGTTCTATTGTCCATGAGAGATTTGTATTCTTCTTCCATAGCCTTCTCCCACTTCATAGCATCAGTGGACTTCATTGCATCACATAAAGACAATGGATCAGCAAAGAGTGCAACATTGGCATGTTCTTCACTTACTTGAGGAAAAATGTGGTTCTTCCACCATTCACCAAGTGGTCTTCTTTCCCTCATAGGATATCTCCTTTCATTTGAAGAAGATTCACCTTCATGTACTCCAACCACTCTTCCAAGCTTCTTCTTTCTTAAACTTTGTCTTTTCTCACTCAAAGGTTGATACTCCTCATCATCATCATCTTCAACATCTTCATTTCCTTCACTGTTGGTCTTAGGAATCAAAGAGACTTTCTTCTCCATCTTCTTTAGCTCTTCACCTTCATTCATGTCTCCACTATCTTCATTGTCTTCATCTTCTTCTTCTTTCTTTGTTAGATTTAAAGATGTGTCCACAAACACACCATTACTCCCACTTGGACACATCTCCAAGTGCTCATAAGCACTCTTATGCTCAATAAACTCAACATCACGACTTTTGATGATCTTCTTGGTATCCAAACACATTAGCCTATATGCCTTTGTACCTTCACAATATCCAACAAATACACATTTTGTACCTTTTGCCTCAAGCTTGGACCTCATACAATCTGGTATCTTTGCATAAGCAATGCATCCAAATGTCCTCATGTGTGAAACACAAGGTTTCTTCCCACTCCAAGCTTCTTGTGGAGTCATTGATGTGAGTGCACTTGTAGGGCACCTATTCCTTGTGTATACTGCATTCACCACAGCTTCCGCCCAAAATTCATATCCAAGATTTTGAGCATGAAGCATACTCCTTGCCATCTCCACAATGGTGCGATTTGCTCTTTCAGCAACTCCATTTTGTTGTGGAGTGTAAGGAGTAGACGTTTGTCTTACAATACCTTGAATCTTCAAGTACTCATCAAAATGTTTTGACAAATACTCACCACCATTGTCTGTGCGTAATACCTTGATCTTGCATTCACATTGCTTTTCCACATGTGCCTTAAACTCCTTAAATCTTGAGAAACACTCACTCTTGGCTTTAAGGATAAAAATCCACACCTTTCTTGAAAAATCATCAATAAATGTGACAAAGTACCTTGCTCCTCCAATTGATGGTGTCTTCATAGGTCCACAAACATCTGAATGCACAATCTCCAACAACTTACTTGCTCGTGTTGCTACTCCACTTGGAAATGAGGCCCTTTGTTGCTTGCCTTGAATACAACCTTCACAAGCTAGAGTCGTGGCATTGTTGTATGATTGACCAAGATCTAAGCCAACTACCATAGATTTGAGCTCCTTCATGCTTTTGGCATTCAAATGACCAAGGCGTCGATGCCAAATTCCAAACTTGTCTTCATCTTTTGGAAATTCAGCAAATGCTGCTACTTCAACTCCATTCACCTTCTTACAATTGAGAATGTAAAGGTTGCCATCTCTAAAGCCCTTTAAAACATTATCTCCATCCAATGTCTTCACAAAACATCCATTCATATCAAATTGAACCTTACAACCACTTGACACAAGTTTGCTCACCGAAAGAAGATTCTTCTTCATCTTTGGCACATGTAGGACTTCTTTCAATCTGATCCTCTTGGTTTCATTCTTCACAACAATCTCCACCACAATGGAGCCAATTCCAATAGCTTGTACCATGCCATTGTCTCCTAACCAAACATTTGTTACTGGAATTTCTTCATAAGTGTTAAAAGAACACTTGTATGGAGTCATGTGCTTGGTAGCACCTGAATCAATAATCCACTTAGACATGGCAGCCATAGAAGTGCCTTCACTTGCCATGAATGCAAAGTCATCTCCTCCAAATTCATCATGTGCATTGTTAGCATTCTCTCTGTCTCCTTTCTTGGCCTTGTAGCAATTTCTTGCAAAATGACCTGATTTTCCGCAAATGAAGCAAGTTTTCACGTTACTCCTTCTATTGTCACGTTGGTTTGAATAGGTACCTTTACCTTGTCTTGAGAAGAGAGCCGAGTCTTCACTTTGATGCTCCTTTTCTTTCCTTTTGGTCACTTCATGTGCAAGTCTTGCCGTCACATAGTCCATTGTAAGCTCCTTCAACTTGATGGACTCCAATGCTACTATAAGATAGTTATAAGACTCCGGAAGGCTCATGAGCAAGGTCATGACAATATCACCATCTTCTAAAGGTTTGTCAACAATAGCTAGTTGATTTGCAAGAGCCTTTACCTTGTTGACGTGAGCCATAAGTCTTCACCTTCTTCCATCTTGCAAGTGAAGAATTTCCTCCTTGTAAAAAGGATGTTGGACAAGTTCTTGCTCTCATAAATGTTGCAAAGAGTCTTCCATGCTTCCGCTGGTCCTTTGCAATGGATAATGTGTGAAAAGTTGGCTTCATCCACATTTGTGGCAATCATGCCAAAAGCCTTCTTTTCACGTCTTTTAAAGTCCTTCTTCTCCTTAATACTTGCATCTATGCATGGAGGGTCTTCACTTTCATCTACAATGTCCCAAAGGTCCAAAGATGCCAACAAAAGCTCCATTTTCACCTTCCAGTGATAGAAATTGTCACCTCTAAACTTCTCAATCACTCTCAAACCTTCACCCTCACTAGAAGCCATTTCTAAGAAGTAGTGTATCAAAGAATATTAAGAAAAGAAGTTCCTATGTGATCTAAAATCACAAATTTGCACTAGCAGAAACTCAGAATATCCTCTTGTGAACAAAAGAGTGATTTCTCACTCAAAGCACTCTTAAGTGATCTTCTAAAGCTTCTAATCAGTATATGCACTCTTATGAACCTCTCAATCAAGTTCTTTCACTCTTTCAACTCACTATTTAATGAAATGCAGAAGGTTAATGAAACAGTTTCAATAACACATAAAGACACTATCAAGGTCTTTCACAATGGTCTTAAACTCACTATCCAAGGAGATAAGAACCCACAAAGCAATGTTAGAGATCTCTAAGCTTACAAATCAGAACCTCCTCTTGTCATAACATAAGCTAAGATCATACAAACTCTAACATTAGCAAACACCATAAGACCTATTCCGCACAACAACAAAGACTTCATAAAACTTCTAAAACTCACAAGCAAATGTGAGTGGGCCCATAACCTGTTAAAGAACTAGAAGTTAGAAGCCACAACACTTAGCATCAGCAAGGTTGCACACAAAGAGAAGTGCGGAATGAGATAGCTCTCACTTCCAACACCCTTTACTTATAAGTGGAATTTACATCCAATATGCATAGGCTTCATCTACATTCATCTAAAGCCAGCCGCCACTCGAGACCCTAAATCCAGCCGCCTGTCAAGACCTTAAATCTAACCGCCTATCGAGACCCTAGCCGCCACTTAATCTCTAGTTGACTTTTGACTATTAGAAACTTACTATGGATAAACTCTATATTGTAAAAAATCCAAGTAACTCTTTCTTGAACTTTAACAGATGCAACTTCGACTTTGGTTATTTCAAAGGAATATGAAGAATTCAAGGATGTCTTTGAGAAGAAGAATATTGACATGCTACCAGAGTATCGACCATATGATTGTGCTATAGATCTCCAAGAGGGAACACAACCACCATTTGATCCAATCTATAATTTATCACAAGACAAACTCTCAGCATTGTAGGATTACATTGAAGAGAATCTTGCGAAGAACTTCATTCGGCATTCTAAATCTCTAGCAGATGCACCTATCCTCTTTGTGAAAAAGAAAGATGGTTCATTATAAATATGCGTGGATTATCGAGGCTTGAATAAGATCACCATGAAGAATTGATATCCATTACCATTAATATCAAGACTCTTGGAACAACTTGGTGAAGCCAAAATATATACCAAGATAGATCTTTGTAGAGCTTACAATCTTGTAAGAGTAAAGACGGGAGATGAATAGAAGACAACGTTTTGGACAAGGTATGGACATTTTGAATATAATATCATGTCTTTTGGATTGACCAATGCACCAGGTATATTTTAACATTTGATGAATGATGTTTTTCGAGAGTATTTAGACAAAGTTGTTATTTGTTACCTCGATGATATTTTGATCTCTTCCAAGAATATTCAAGAACATGAGGATTATATGAAATTAGTGTTACAAAAACTTTGGGATGCGAGATTATATGCCAAGTTAGAAAAATGTGTATTCTATCAATCCAAGGTGGAATTTCTTGGTTATATCATTTCAAAGGAAGGATTGTTGATGGATCAGAAGAAGATTCAAGTAGTAATGGATTAGGCAGTACCAAAGACGGTACGGGACATGTAATATTTTCTTGGATTTGCCAACTTCTATCGCATTTTCATTAAAAACTACTCACAAATTATAATCCTATTAACACAATTGATATCAAAGGATAAACTCGAGTGGAGTATCCGAGCAGAAGAGGCTTTTTAAGAATTAAAGTCGACGTTTATGACAGCTCCTATCTTTGTACATCTCGATTTTACAAAGGCCTTCTATTTGGAAACAAATGCTTCTAACTTTGCGCTAGGAGCTGTATTATCACAAATAGGAAAGGATGATAAATTTCACCTGGTTGCATTCTACTCAAGGAAATTTTCGGTAGTAGAAATCAATTATAAAATTCACGATAAGGAGTTGCTTGCAATAGTTGATTCTTTCCAAGAGTGGCGTCATTTATTAGAGGGTGCTACACATCCAGTGATTGTATATACAAATCATAAGAATTTGGAATATTTTACAACAGCTTGAGTTTTGAATCGTCGCCAAGCTCGGTAGAACATGTCATTATCCCGATTCAACTTCATCATCACATATTGACCAGGAAGGCAGCAAGGATTATCAGATGCATTATCGAGGAGATCATATCTAGCATCTAAGACTAAAGATGCAGTATTTGATCAGCAGTGTACAACTTTGCTACAACCAGAATGGTTTTGCCTTCGCACCACCTCCATGATCATACCAATTGATATTAATTTTTTAGAACAAGTCCATAGAACATCAATTGTGGACTCATTAGTCTTGGATGTGAAGCAGCGCTTTAATAAAGATAAGTTTAAGATTGAAGACGGGTTATTATATTTTGAAGATCGACTATACATTTTGGAATGACCAATTCGACTATATATTCTTCAATTTCGACATGACTTCGCGGTTGTAGGTCACTTTGGATTCAATAAAATAATGGAACTTATTTTCCAAGATTTTTGATGGCCTCAAATGTGAAAGATAGTGAAGAACTTGGTGCTATCATGTGACCTTTGTTCAAGATCAAAGAATCCTCGACATTGCCCTTACGGGCTTTTACAACCTCTGCCAATTCCAAAGCGATCATGGTCTTCAGTATCTATGGACTTCATCACAAATTTGCCACCTTTTGCAATATTTGATTCTATATTCATAGTGGTAGATTGGTTTATAAAGATGATACATTTTGTTCCATACAGAAAGATAACTTTTAGTGAAGAAATAGCAAGATTGTTTATTGACAATATATATCGATATCATGGTTTATCGGATGACATTATTTTGAATTGAGGACCTCAATTTATATCAAAGTTTTGGAGGTCGCTTTTTGACATACTCAAGGTAGATATCAAATTCTCTTCTGCCTTCCATCTTCAAATCAATAGTCAAACAAAGCAAGTCAACCAAGTCTTGGAGCAATATCTACGATGTGCGATCAACTATCAACAAGACAATTGGACTACATATCTATCATTGGCAAAATTTGCGTACAACAATTTGGTCCATGCCTCAATCCAACAAACACCTTTCTTTGCAAATTATGGATATCATCCAAAATTTGATTTATTGGATAAATCCAAAAATAAAAATCTAGGAGCTGAAGATCTTACAAAGTATTTAATGGAGATCCAAACCACCCTAAAGCTTCAGTTATAAGTAGCTCAAGACTCGTATAAAGCTTCTGCAGACAAATTTTGGAAGGATATTCTTGCTTTTCAAAATAGAGATAAGATTTCGTTTTTGCGATGAAACATCAAGACCACTGAACCTTGCAATAAGTTGGATTAATAGGAGGTTGGGACCATTTTACATTCAGGAGCAAATCAATTCGGCGGCTTATTGGCTGAAACTATGCACATCCATGAAGGTACATCCAATCTTTCATGTTTCTCTTTTGGAAAGTTATAGTGAATCAAGTTTATTAAGACAGATACAACCACTACCACCTTGTGTTGAAATCGAGGACTACGTGGAATATGAGGTAGAATAAGTCCTTGATTCGTGACAGAGATAGGAGAAGTTGGAGCATTTATTTCACTAGCGTGGCTATGATATAAATGAGCAGACTTGGGAGCCAATAGAAAATGTAACAAATGCGCCGCAAAAGGTACAAAAATTTCATCCATGATATCTTGATAAATCAAAAGTCGGCCACTAATGAAACGTGAAGATGAAGCCTTCTCCAAAAGAATGTATATAAGCAGGATCTAGGTCTTATTGAAATATAATTTATTATATTTTGCTTTCTTATAGTATCAAGATATCTAATTTTGGGATGTATTTAGATATGGCTAGTGAGAATGTGTATAATATATTAGTGGTGCCATCTCAACCAAGTAGCTTATGGTGTCGACCTCAAGATGAAAAATTAGAAGAGTCAAGAAGACGTCAAAGAATACAAAGAAATAGATCACTTGTGATTGTCTTTGAAGTTGAACCAGTTCATACAGGTAATGGCGAAGCAATATTTTTATGCCGTTTTCACAATGAAGACATTGAAATTTAGGCATGGTCTTAAGTGAAAGATGTTGGTCATTACCGATGGCTACAAGGATCCATGAATCATTTGCCTTGTGAAAAACAGCTGGAATGTATTATAGAGACTATGTGTGAAATCTTTGATTTCTTATGTTTGTGAATGTATATTTCAAATGGCTTCTCGGAGACCTCGAAGCTAGAGGAAGACGTGATATCAAGGACATACTTATTAGAACCTTCTAAAATATTCTAAAAGATTCTTAGAATTCTCTAGAACCTTCCAAAGCCTTCTAGCATCTTCCTACTTGGTAGAAGTTGCTTAAGAAGCTTCCTAGTTGGTAGAAGTTGCTTGAGAAGCTTCATAGTTGGTGGAAGCTGCTTGAGAAGCTCCCTAGTTGGTAGAAGCTGCTTGAAAAGCTTCCTAGGTAGGAGTGTATATTAGAATCAAGGTTGAAGAGTTCTTCAGTCTCGACAATATATCTCTTGGAGCTCTAACTCACCTCTCTAGTATTATTTCTTATACTCATCTGATTAATCTAATTCTAGCCAATTTTTCTTAAATTTCTTATTTAGACTTCTAATTTATATTCAGCTTTGTGATAGCACTTGGCTATAGAGGGTGACAATGTGATTCACAAATATTCAAAAATCCTTAATAGGTTTTTTTTCTATATAAGAAGAATAAGATTGAATATCAATATGAGAATGTATAAATCAATGCAAAGTGCTTAAAAAAACTCTTTTTGATAAATTCATCCACATATAAATCCCAATTGCTCTGTTACTTGTCACAATCAAGCAACTAGTTTTCTCCTTACAAATCCTAAGCTTATCTAGTAAACTTCAACAAGCTATAATTTTTAATCTAATTGTCAATTTGGTGTCAAACTTTGCATACAAATGCAAATATAAGTCTTATATAAGCTTAAAAATTTTCAACCCTATCCAACTTACAAATTATGAAAAATCAACCAAAATCCACATTGATGTCTCTAAGCTATCGGCTTAAAGGTTGATATAGATATTCCAGCAGTAATTTCTCTTTCTTCAATTATTAATTTTATTTAAAATTTGGTATATAGCTTGCCTTGCAAGTCTTCTAACATTGCATCAAATTTCACCTTGATTTGATACATAGATCTTTAGATATCATAGAAATCCCAAACAATCCTAAATTGCCAATTTCGGATACCTCTTTATACTAAAGATTGAACAAATTTTGAATGTAGTGTTAGATTGTCACAATTTTTTATTCAATATTAGCTCACTCAATCAACCATACATTATTATAATTTTGATTCTAGATATCACACCAATTGCATGAAATAGCCAAAAGTGACAACTCTAATTTTATTGTATAAAAATCTAATCTTCCATATACACTCTAATTTTAAATAGCCATTGCTAAGTTTTCCTAAATCTTTTAAAAATAAGCCTAATGTCTTTACAACAAGCTTGAAGCTAGCTCTCCAATTCTAGTTGCTGATCTCCAAATGCCTTGACATTGTGCCCTTGGTGGCCATTTTTATGGCTAGAGGTTTGATTTTGACCTTGTCTCATACACGATCAATCCCCGGGTATCAATCCAACTAATTATAAGAATTTTTAAGCTTAATCCTATCTTCAATTCAACCCTAGTATCAACCATATTAACTATTTATCTTTTCTATTCTATTTTTATTAACTTATGGCTTTTAAAAATAATAATATAGTTTGTACAATCTAGAAGGAAAATTTAATAACTAACCTTTATCTATATGCTATTAAAACAAGAAAATAATTTAAGAGGCTTTCATAAAGTTTTTTTTTAAGTATCTTAAGTTTATATTGAATCAAGATAATCAAGTATTAAATAGAAATTATTCTTATTTTTACTCTTCAGTATATAAATGTGCTACAATATAACATCCATCCTCTCTGAACCTACGCATCTTTTTATATGTGCCAAATAAATCATATATCATAGTTGGAATTACACTATATCGTCATTTTTTGCACCAAGTTCTTTTTTATTATATTCATCATCCATTTCAATACAATTATTTTTTTTAGAGACATTGATATTTTCAACATGATCCTTCACATTTATTTTTCTATATCGTCTTTTAAAAACCTTCACTTGCTTTTCAGCAATAAGTATCTTCAATCTTATACCATCCAATTTTTTCAATGAATACATGGCATTGTCATGGACTGTTACCACTATATACGATCTAAACCAACGTTTTAAAAACTTCCGTAAAGTACTATGCTGATTATCCAAATTGCTGTCATAAACAAGTACCCAATTACTCTCTTCAATTTCTCTAGGCCTCAATTGATGTCGTTTATCAAACCAAGCCTTATTCTTTAGTCTTGCCTCTTATAATCGTTTTAATGTTATTTTGATATCTTTTGATCTTTGCTTAAGTTATCAAATTCTAATAGCTAACAATTCTTTTCTTATTAATCCATCTTCCCAAGGTAACATATTCCAAGTTAGCACATGTTTTTCAATTAGCATAATAGATTTTTCACCTATCATGAATTCCACTGGCATATATCCTGTCACTGAACTATGTGTTATTCAATCAACATATAATATATAAGGTAGAAGTTGAGGCCATTCTTTTATTCTTCTATTACAAGCTTTAACTAAGGCTTTTATAATTGAAGGGTGTCTACATTCATTTTTTACATTCCCCCGTGAATTATACGTAATAATCAATGATAGTTTAATTTTGCATCTCTGTGAGTCCCACCAATAGATCTTAATTGGTGGATTAGTTAAAAATATAGTCTTAAGTCATTTAGTTATATAAATATAATGATTAGAGAGTCTTTTTGATTATTTAAGTATTTATTAGAATTTAGAAGTATTTATAAATATGAAAGTCTTATTAGAAGAAAAGTTACAAAAATAGAGTCTTAGTAAGTCTTGGAAGCAATTATTTTAATTGGTTTAGTATTTTTACTTATTATTAAGTATTAAGAGTTAGTTATTGAGACCAATGTCTACATTCACCTTCTAATTATATATATTACTCATTAAAAACCTATAAATATTATTTAGTAGGTAGAAGAAGCATGAGAAAAAAATCTCATGTCTTTTTAATTATTTTTGTAGAAAATAGGATTTTGAGTTGATTTTTATTGATTTTATTATTATAAAAAATGTATAGGGTAGAATAAAATAGTCTTAAGTTGATATTATCATCTTAGAAATATTATAGAGAATTTTAGAATAAATTTAGAATTTATTTAGAATTTATTAAGAATTTTTAGAGCAATTTGGAAGACTTTGATAAAAATGAGTTTTACCACCTTGGGAGCCATTATGAAGAAATGGAGCAAGATTTGAAGGCCATACAAGGTTCCTAGGCTAATAGGGTGTTTTTGAATACCATGGTGAAGTCAAAAATGCAAAATTATTAGTTCTACTAGTATAAAATAGGAGGACCAGCAGCTAGTGTAGTCCTTGTAAGAAAGGAGGTGCACAAGTCCCATATGGGTTGTGGCACCTTGGATGTAGGTAGGAGGATAAGACTAAGGCCTCGTGGCCCCTCTGGGACACCTATATACACAACTTGTGAGCCTTGGTGAGGTTCGAACCCATGATCTTGTAACAAGTTATCCTGGAGGTAAAAATTTCTACTTAACTTTTTCTATTATTTACCTTCTAACTTTGAATTATCATAACTTATTCATAGTAACTTAGATTTTTATGTTTTTTACATCATTGAAAAGATAAAAAAATTACCTATTTGAAAACATAATTTTTATTTTTAACTTTTATTTTTTACTAGGTAAAAATCTAGTGAATAGACTGTGACTAGTTTTGTAGTGTACAATTACTTAATTGCACATATTTTACTTGTTTTGTGTTATTCTTCTCCTTCATTGTTGTTTATTGCTCTTTATACTTCATACCATAATTTATAAGCAACTCTTAATTGAAGCCACCTTATAACTTGGGTTGAGGAGTGAATTTTACCCTCATATAAATGGTGCGTTTGCTGGGAGGTGGTGCTTCTAATTGTGTGTATGAATGTGGAGTTAATATGTTGTAATTCACATTTTGCTTGGTCTTTTTGAGTGAAAAGTTCAAAGTTAATCTTCATCATTGGTAATTTTTCTACATCTCTTCTTTATTGGTGTATACAAAGCTTTTCAAGTTCTCAATTCATAAGGTATTCAAAAAACATTTCATTATTGAGTGCATGTTGATTTGCTCTCGGATTTTCATCAATCAGCTTTTTTGTATTGCATATTTTGAATTGAAACTTTTTATATTGGTGTATCTTGATGTTGGCTTTTGAATAAGCTATTGCACATTAATTTTGGACTTGATTTGAATTTGTAGTGAATTTTAGACTAGGAAGTGATTCACTGCCTTGGCAGTTTCATGTACCTCATGTTTGGAAAGGCATTTCTTAGTGCATGGTGACTATTTAATACTGGAAATTTTTGGTGTACAAGCACTTTGAAGTTAAGATTGTAGTGGTATAAATTTCAATGCTATTAAATAAGAAATGATTTTTTGGCGATATTTGGAGTGGAGAGAGGTTTCTGCTTTAAGTAGAATACAATTGAGGTTAGTGATTTCTATCTCTTCAATCATTTACATTATTGATTTTATGTTATACTTTTGACTTTTATGTTTTAAATCTTATCTTAATTATATTAATTTATAATAAAAATAAAAATAAAAATAAATAAAATAGCAAACAATAAAAAATAAAATAAAAATAAGTAAGAAAATAAAAATAAAATAAGTAAAAAAATAAAAAAAAATAAAAAAAATTTAAAAAATAAAATAAAAATAGAACTAATAATAATAATATTATAAAAATATATATATGTAATAATAAAATAAAATAAAATAAAATAAAATCATTATATTAAAAAAACCCTTTTATAATTATTTTATTAATATTTAAATATTATATTAATTTTTATTTAACCTTTTATTTTAACCTTTATTTTATTTTTTTAATTATTTTTTTCTATTTTTACTTTTATTATATTTTTTACATTATTATTATTTTTTACTTGTCTTTTTATCTTTATTTTTCTTATTTAGTGATTACTAGTATTTTTTTATACTAATATTATTTTTCTTTCTTTTTATTTTATTTATATTCATAATAATTTTTTTATATTGATATAAGTTTAATATATTTTTATTTATGTATTAATTTATTTTTATATAATATCTTTACTTCTAACTTGAAATACTATTTGATTAGTTTAATATTAGTGTATTATTATTTGGTGGTTTTCTTTAGATTGGTTGTCACTTTGAAAGCATAAAGAGTGGAGTTCAAGTACAATTTCAAATCTAAGACTAATTTTTGTAAGTTTCAAACCTTAGCTTTTCAATTATTTAAATTTTTTGATAAAAGCAAGGAAAGAGCACGGCTAGAGAAACTTGGTGGGTTCCAAACCTTAGCTCTTCTTTTAATTTGAAATTTTAGGTATATTTAGGAAGGAGCATGACGGGACTTGCTGTCCTATAGGTAACATCTAAAACCATTCTATCACTTTGTAGTGTAATTGAATATTAAAACATTCAATTATATGCACGAGAAAATTCTCCAATCTATCTCTTTTGTTAAGAAAATCTGGTTGTGTTTGTGATAGGCGCTTCAATTTTTAGATGTTTTGTAAGGAAGTGAAGTCGGATTGATGGCCGGCATGACTTCTTTTTGGCATTGAATTTGTACTTGTAGGAAGTGATGATCCCCATGAGGCATAGTTAATTGTTGTAGGTTGCCCTACATGTTGCCTTTTATCCAATCTATCAGATTTTTGTAGTATTCATGTTTTAAAATTTTAAAATTACTTGTACTATCCATGGCCTTATTTTCCAATCTCTAAATTATGAATTAAGTCCAACTAACAGATGATTCTGCCATATTAAGATCGGCATGAGATTTTTACTTGGTATTTAGTTGAACCTCGTATATCACTTATAAGAAAAGTTTAATTATTGGGTGATACCATTAATTTGAGATCGGCACGAGATTTCATCTTGGTATATAATTAAACCACGTGCCTTACAAATAGATAAGAAGAGAAAAGATTTTATGTTAATTCAAAAAATAAAAATAAAAATAATTTAAAATCTTCTTGTTTTGCTTTAAATCACCTGCTAGGTCTTTTTTTGTAAGAGAATCATATAGAAACTATATACTTAATTGTATACCACCTAGGATTAAGTTTAAGGTAGTTCATCCTCTTATTGGCCTTGTTTTATAATCTGGACGTGTTTTACAACCCGAATTACATATTGATCTTATAATTGTATAAATCCACGTATTAGAAGAAATTTGCGACAAGATATCACAAGCTTCTATTGAGATGGAGCACGAAAGAAGATAGCCTTCAGAGCCTCAAGTAGAGCCTTTACTAATTCCAACTCTAAGGATTAGTATAGCCAATGAAGAAAATCACAACTTCCAAACCAATATCCAAATCAATCCAATGATGTTATCTAAGGGATTACCAATTGTGGTACCTTCAAGATTACAAGAGGCATCAATTCCACCTAACCTTCCATGATTTAGTAGATCTATCAATGAAGATCTAGCAGCCCACATAGAAAGATTTATTGAGGTACTTATCACCAGTTTAGTAACCAATCATGGTTACTATTTAATATGGTTTCCAACAACCTTGATAGATTTTTCATATGCTTGGTATAGATCTCATGTAGAGGGGGCATTCACCAAATGGGAACAACTCTTAGTAGCATTCCTTCGTCAATTTAAGCATGTGATTGGCCAATAATAAGTCCTTTTAGCCTTGACAAACATTAGACAAGGTCCTTCAGAAGACATTACTTCATATGTGAGGCGATTCCCAATAATATATATTCGATATGTTGGCAATTTATTAAACGAGGACACCATAAGGTACTACTTTATCCAAGATTTTGCCATGCCTTCTATAATTCGGGATATTTTAAACAAGAGACCTATAGATTTAGAAGGAGCTATTCAAGTCACTTTAGAAGTGGAGATTATTGATAAGAAAAATGATTGTATACTTAAAAGGGCAAAAGAACCAATACTCGCCTTTATACCTTTGCAACATTAAATTATAGAATTCCATCAACCTGTAGTTTTAAGCTACTCACAATCTTGTATATTTCCTCTCCCAATTAGCAATCGAACACCTTTAGCTATACAACCTCCACATGATCAAGCTCAACTTAAAATCTTTCATGATAATAGATTGGAAGAATTCAAAAATAAAATACGGCAAGCCAATGAGGTATTCAAAAATGAGATGATGAATACTATGAAAGCCATTAGTGAACAAATGTCTTGCCTTGTCAAAAATCAAACTCCAATTATAGAGCTTAGATATCATGAATCGAGAATTCATACCTCTAGATTATGGTGTACAAATTGTAGACAAGTGAACCACACGGCACAATTTTATCCACAATTACTACAACAACAACTTAGGAAAAAAACCAAGCCCAATCATATAAGGCACCTCATCAATTAAAACAAATAGGTTCTAATTTTTCTTCAATTCAAAGAAATAATATGACACCTTGTTCTACTTATAGGAAGCCACATCGAGTAGGTCAATGTTGGATTAAAAATGGAGTTGTATGCTTTGATTGTAGAGGTTCTCATCCTACAAATTGTTGTAGAAGACCGAACCAAGTTATTCCCTCAACTTCTTTTTTTAAAGACTATAGTAACGAAGTTAGATGAAATATACGAGGAGTTAGATTTACAAATCCACATCATTATTATCCTCAATTATCTCATCCTCTCCATCATATTTTATTTTAAAATAGCATATCTGCTATTAGATTATTTTTTTTTACAACATATCTAAATTTTAGATTTAATGACTTAATATAAATAATCTACTTCAATATTATAATATCTGATGTTGTACAATTAATAATCATTCCAAGTAAAGGCAAACAAACTATTTTAATCACCACCATTGCTTAATTTAAGTAATCCTTTTTAGCTTTCATAGCTAAAACAACTCTCCATAATTCCCTTTTTATTTGTGAATATGTACGTTGGCGAGTATTTAAAACCTTAGCCCCAAATGGAATTGCAAATTTGTATCTATTTAAATCATTTTGACCTACAATCCATGCAATAGCTATTGAACTAATATCCATTGTTGGGTAGAAAGAATTTGCCTTTAGAAAGCATCGGGTTCCTAGCTGCTACTAAAACTATTAGGGAACATGAGAGGAAGTTGTACAAGTATCTTATATACTTGCACAATATTTGTTCAAGCTTTCAAATTATACTTGTATTATACTTATATAAGACTTCTATAAATATAAAGTATAAATCCTTGAATAATATTTGTATAAATACTTATATAATACTTGGTATAATATTTATATAAATACTTTTATAAAATAATATAGAATATTTGGTATAATACTTGTACAAATATTTATACAAATATTTTATATAATACTTATAGAATACATATATAAATACTTGATATAAATACAAGTATATATACTTGTATAATAGGTATAAGCAAAGTCTATATATATTCAAGTATATCTCAAAATACAACCGCATATTAGGAATACAAGTTATACAACAAGCTAAAACTAAATAAATTATTTAAAAATTCATTCAAAGGTCAAATCAAGCGTACTTGTAGCCTATGGAAAGCCAATGATCCATTGTAAAATACAACAAAGTTTCACAAATAGATGTCTTATCATTTAAAAGTTATGGCTAAAAGAAATAGGCACTAAAATTTCCCAACAAATGCAAAGGCAGCAAAGCTCTACTTCACTTCAGCCTTTGTTGTGATTACTTCTCTTCTCTAAATTGGGCATGCAATAGCTTTTTAGAAAGCTCACTCCATCATCTAACTTTCTCTAAAATTTCGCATGCATGCTTGTCAAACTCCAGATTTTATAGCTAGTTGATTCTACTCTTCAAACCTTAGCAATAATTTGCCCTCTTGACACTTCATGGCTCATAAAACTTTCATAAAAGCTCTAAATGTATTGATTTTTGTTTTCATAGAAAGCTTATAAAAGCTTCTATAAGCACCTAAAATATCAAAAAGATTGAAGAGATTTTCCGACTTTGGTGGTTGAATAAAGTCTCTACCCCTCTTTATCAGATGGCAGTAGACCCTTTTCTACTCTCAAGCTCACAACTTTTTCTTTCCAACTCCAAATGCTACAAAAGATGTCTTGATAGAAAGATAACACAATTTTACACACTCTCAATAAATTTCACTAAGAAAGAATCGAATTCAAAGATACAGTGGCAGCTCAAAGTTTCTATCGTCACCTTTTGATAGCAGCAAACCCTACTCTACTAAAACAAGCATAACGTTTTGTTCACAACTCCAAAATAAGCAAGTGAGTAGGTTCTAGAATCCTCACAATTAAAAGAACTTAGATCTCAATTTTCATTATAGACGCTTCTATATCCTTGGAGCTATCTCTTTCCAAAATTCACTGCTTAAAAACTGCCAATCCCTAGGTCTAGCAAGCGGAGTATTCTCCCCTTTTCTTCCACATCAGCCCATGCCACGAGCACATGGGCACCCAAAATCCTATTGGATAGGTCCTATTTACCTTATACTCATCTTTTTTACCCCTCACAAAGTCCATGCTACCTCAAAATTAACAAGAAAGATAAAACAACCTTTATCTTTCTTCTAATTACAAAAGAATATATTCTAGGATATAGATAAGGTAGGAACCAAAACAAATAGCCATCCTAATTCACTAATTAAGTGGCTAAAATAATTCCTCTTCTTATAATATCTTCTAAAATAACCTCTAGCATTGACACATGTAATAATAATAAATACAAGATATATAATATTTTTACACACTGCACGTAAATGCAGTATGACGCCGCTGTAAGAATCATTGGTCTATTATATTTATAATCAACTTTTCTTAACACTAGAAGTGATGTCAATAAATCCTTCAATCTTTGCATTGCTTTGATATGCTTTTCTTTCCATTTAAATTAATAACCCTTGCATAATAATTCATACAATGGATCTGCTATGTGAGTATATTGAAGATATATGTGTATTTCAATAATTCTACTAAACTGAACAAATGTACCTTTGGTATTGGAATTCACCTCAAATTTCAAGGTACATGCGGTACAGTGAAAATAACCATGGGAATTATAACATTTAGATCCACACATCCAATTTCATGAGATTCAAAGGCAAATGATTTATCTTTTTTTGCTAACATCTCTTTGAAGTACTCAATTTCCTTTGGCAATAAAGAACCATCAGAACCAATCTTTAATTCTTCAAAATTTTGATTTGTAAATTTATATCTAATATTCTTTGCATCCCTTAAGCTCGTTTCTTTTGGTGTTTTTTCCATCTGTTCTTTAGAATCTTCTAGCAAAGGTCCGGCAACAAATTTCACCTTCTTATCTACTGTCTTATATTTTATTTCAACTATAACCTTTGGTGCCCAAAAGATTCAACTACAGAATAAATTTCTCATAACTGAATTTGCACAACCTTATCATTATCTCCTATTCCAATTGATACAATTATTTTTAGAGAATCATCTAATCCATTTTTCTCATAAACACAAGAAATCCTTTCATCATCCTCTAATATTTCCATTTCATATAATTTCTTTTCAATATCACTCAGTCTTTTTTTTTTTTTTTTATTTTTAAATCTATAACTTTTACATATATAATACTTCTATTTTAAAAAATATCAATATAACTTATATCAAAGGTACCTACATCTTATAAGAATACTTCCTCTTTTATATTTCTATAATCTTGCTTTATAGTGGTACTCTTCAAAAATCCGCAAATTCTTTAACAATTCTTGGCAATGGATTCTCTCTCAATTTGTCTCGGTTGCATTCATGATTTGGAGCTACAGTCAAAAATTATATTGTCCTTCTTCCATCCTCATTACAAATCCATGGATAAGCTAAACCATCATCAAGTACTTTTGTTTCCATTTGAGTTACAATAATATATAGTTGTCCCAATATAAGAGGATAAGATGTTATATCTTGAATAAAAAAATTTTGCTCCATTGCAACATCATTTAGCCAAATTTTTACATCTGAATAAGCACCATACAATTCATCTCATGTATTATTAGCTTTTTATATTATCCATCTATATTCCATATCAATTGGCCACTTTTGTTTCATATAAAGATTTTTAGACATAAGATTTATTTCCAAACTATGGTCAATTAAAGCAACTAATGGCTCATCCATATCTCCAATCTTCATTAATACCTCTGTAGTTGCCCTAGTCCAATGCTTTCAAGTATAGTGATTCAAAATTTTTTTCCCCTTATCACTTGGATCATCAAAACATACTTTTTGATTATAATTCCTTCTTCCACTCATTCATTGTTTACAACAATTGCCAATTTTATCTTCTTTATCTTTACATACATATGCATCAATAGTATGATTTGATCTAGTTTCACCCATTAATTGCTTCTTCCGGTTAATAGTGTCAATAATGACATCATGGAATTCTTTCTTTAAAATATCCAAAATCTCCTTCAATCTAAATTCAACTTTTGCATTGAGCACGTGTTCTTCAAGTACCCCCTTTAAATCTGTTGCTGCTTTAATATCAGAGAGAAGTTTATAAGTTACTGATTTATATTTTTTTCTAACTCCTTTGATTTTTTCTTTAATGATATTGAGGCATCCTTTATTGGTAACTCTTATGAAGCCCTCTCACAAGCCTTATCTCCTCAAATTTGCCTCTTGGAAGAACTTCCTTCTCTTTTTTCATTAGAATCTTGTCTTCTCTTTTCTTCTATCAAGACTTCATATTGGCTCTTAGTAATGTAGGCATGCACTGATAAAGATTCCATAAGATTCTTCCAACCTATAGTTCTACAAATTATTGTAGTAGTTTTCAATAAAACTTCTTGTGGCATCTTTTTTTTATGCATTGTAGAAATAGCAGAAGACCAAAATCCACTTAGTTCAATGTTTCCAGAAAAATCTTATTTGCCACCGTCATCCACTTTAGTACCATAATTTATAACTTCCATTGTTGCAATTCTATTTGTTGCCAAATAATCTTTAATCAATACTTTCATACCTCCTTTATCAAAGTTAGTTTGAAAAAAATCACCAATATCTTTCAATGCCACTTTTTCATCTTTCCAAAAATAATGCCATTTCATTGAATTTACCTTAATTCTTTTGAGAATGAGAATCATCATCACATCAAATACATCTTTGCATATATCCTTGCTTAAAAGTACTTTTTGAATTCATTGTAGAAGTCTTCTCCTCAAGCCTTATAAGCTAAATTTGAAGATCCTACATTCCGCATATAAGTTCTTCAATTCCCACATCTTCTTTTTTTGATGTAGTTATTGAAAGTTGGACAATAGGTACTGTTGATTATAAAGTAGGTACTTGGATTTTACATACTTACACAATTCTTTGAATACCAATCTTGTCCTTTTTCTTTTTTCTTTTTGCAAGTAATCCCACTACATCTTCAACTTCTTTCCATTTTGTTATCAATCCTTCATTCTCTTCTTTATCCTCAAGAAGAATTTCTAACCTTTCTTACAATTTTTCATTAGCTGCTTGAAGAAATAATTCAACCTTGTTTGGTCCTAAGGTTATCTTTTCCACTTTTGATAACCAAGAATATTACCTCTCAAATTCCCTTAATAATTCAATAGCTTGTAATTTCTTATTAAGGTGCTCAATTCATTCCAAAGATGATTTCTTAATGATCCAATCAGAGTCTTTCAAGAAATATTCATCTCTCAATGTATGAAAAAATATCTCCCAAGAACTTCTAAATTGCTTTATAATTGATTTCACATATTTTCTTATCTTCGACATCATAGCAAGCTCAAATTATAAAATCATATCATTTTTAGAGACTCAATTCAATTCCATTTCCTACACATAATATCTTTAGTATTTAGAAATATCGTTTCCATCAAACTGGTCAATCTTATTAACCACTCCTTATAGTGCTTTGATTGCCAAAGCTTCTTTGTAATTATTGCCATGTTGCTATTGCATAAACAATATAAATGCTTGAAATATATTTGCAGTATTTGGATCCAATTACATACCTTGTCTATTAGAAGAAATTCTACTTGAAGTTCTACTTGAAGATCTACTTGAAGCACCATCCAATGCTCCATCAAAAACTCCAAAATCCGCTTTCTTGCTTTCTTGCACCATTAATTATAAACACCCAAAATAAAATCCAACACTTTTCATCTCAAACTTTTACATAAGATTTACCACTTATATTATATAACATATGATTCTATTCAAGAATGCACTAGGTACCTGGCTGTGGAAGGTGACAATACTATTTACAAATATTCAAAAATCCTTAATAGGTTTTTTTTCTATATAAGAAGAATAAGATTGAATATCAATATGAGAATATATAAATCAATGCAAAGTGCTTAAAAACACTCTTTTTGATAAATTCATCCACATATAAATCCCAATTGCTCTGTTACTTGTCACAATCAAGCAACTAGTTTTCTCCTTACAAATCCTAAGCTTATCTAGTAAATTTCAACAAGCTATAATTTTTAATCTAATTGTCAATTTGGTGTCAAACTTTGCATACAAATGTAAATATAAGTCTTATATAAGCTTAAAAATTTTCAACCCAATCCAACTTACAAATTATGAAAAATCAACCAAAATCCACATAGATGTCTCTAAGCTATCGGCTTAAAGGTTGATATAGATATTCCAGCAGTAATTTCTCTTTCTTCAATTATTAATTTTATTTAAAATTTGGTATATAGCTTGCCTTGCAAGTCTTCTAACATTGCATCAAATTTCACCTTGATTTGATACATAGATCTTTAGATATCATAGAAATCCCAAACAATCCTAAATTGCCAATTTTGGATACCTCTTTATACTAAAGATTGAACAAATTTTGAATGTAGTGTTAGATTGTCACAATTTTTTATTCAATATTAGCTCACTCAATCAACCATACATTATTATAATTTTGATTCTAGATATCACACCAATTGCATGAAATAGCCAAAAGTGACAACTCTAATTTTATTGTATAAAAATCTAATCTTCCATATACACTCTAATTTTAAATAGCCATTGCTAAGTTTTCCTAAATCTTTTAAAAATAAGCCTAATGTCTTTACAACAAGCTTGAAGCTAGCTCTCCAATTCTAGTTGCTGATCTCCAAATGCCTTGACATTGTGCCCTTGGTGGCCATTTTTATGGCTAGAGGTTTGATTTTGACCTTGTCTCATACACGATCAATCCCCGGGTATCAATCCAACTAATTATAAGAATTTTTAAGCTTAATCCTATCTTCAATTCAACCCTAGTATCAACCATATTAACTATTTATCTTTTCTATTCTATTTTTATTAACTTATGGCTTTTAAAAATAATAATATAGTTTGTACAATCTAGAAGGAAAATTTAATAACTAACCTTTATCTATATGCTATTAAAACAAGAAAATAATTTAAGAGGCTTTCATAAAGTTTTTTTTTAAGTATCTTAAGTTTATATTGAATCAAGATAATCAAGTATTAAATAGAAATTATTCTTATTTTTACTTTTCACTATATAAACGTATTACAATACAACACTACACATTGCGGTCCCTTGATGCAGCTGATCTCCGCTGTCATATAATATGTTGTCCTATTTGGGAATGCACTAGGCACTTGGCTGTGGAGATTGAAGTTGCACTTCACATATACCCAATGAATCTTAATAAGTTTTTTTCGTATACAAAAAATATGATTTAAATATCATGTCAAGAATACTTGAATCAATGTAAAGTGCTTAAAAACATTCTTCTTGATAACTTCTTCTACATATTAACTCCAATTGCTTATTACTTGTTACAATCAAACAACTAAGAGTCTCTTTACAAGTTTTAACTTCAATTAGTGAATTTCAATAAGCTGTGATTTTTAATCTAATTGTCAACTTAGTATGAAACTTTACACTCAAATGCAAACACAAGCCTTCTATATGCTCAAAAGTTTCAATCCAACCTAATTTACAAATTGTGGAAATTTGATCAAAACCCATACTAATATCACTTGGCCGTCGGCTTGAAAGTTAATGCAAAATTCCCAATAGTAATTTTTCTTTTTATAATTATTAACTTTAGCTAAAATTTGGTGTATAGTTCTTCCTTTAAATCTTCCAATATTGTACTAATTTTTTCTTTGATCCAATTAATAGATCTCAAGATATTATAGAAACCCCAACCAACTCTAAACTATCAATTTCTGATACCTCTTTGTACTAAAGACTGAATTAATCCCGAATGCATTATTAGATTGCCACAATTTTTTATTCCATCTTAAAATATTTAATTGATTACATACTATCAAAATTTCAACTATGGATGTTACACCAATTGCATGGAATAGCTACAAGTGCTACTCTAATTTTATTGCATAAAAACGTAATCTTCCATATAAATCCTAACTTTGAATTGCAATTGTTAAGTCTTTAAAAATCCTATGATAACAAGCTTAATGTTCCTAGAAGAAGCTTCAATTTAGCTCTCTAATCCTAATCACCAATCTCCAAATGTCCTCACTTTGTGTCCTTAGTAATTATTTTTGTGGCTAGAGATCTGATTTCAACCCTATCTCATATACAGTCAACCCCTAGGTATCAATCCAACTAATTCTAAGGATTTTTAAGCTTAATCCTATCTTTAATTTAATCCTAGTATCAACCATATTAATTATTTATCTTCTCTATCCTATTTTTATTAACTTATGGCTTTTCAAAAGTAGTATTAGAGTTTGTATAACCTAGAAGAAAAATTCAATAACTAACTTTTATCTATTAGCTATTAAAACAAGAAAATAATCTAAGAGGCTTTCATAAACCCTTTCTTAAGTATCTTAAGTTCCTATTGAATCAAGATAATCAAGTATTAAATATAAATTATTCTTATCTATACTTTTTATTATATAAACATGCTGTAATATGACACCGCCTTGGTCATTTTGTCGCACCCTTTCTTCAAAATATTCTCGCTTCTTATTTCACGCCACATCCTATATAATTATTGCTTCCGCAAGGACAATCTATTTGTCATCACCGATAATATCAACAGACTGAGGTACTTCTATTACTCTTTTAGTTGGATCAACGCTAAGGTAGCGCACTTGTACTCGATCTTGTTAGCTCCATCAACGTCTCTTTCACCACCTTATTATGCACGTTTAGCAAATTCCTCTCCGACGCTTGTATCATTATGTTCATTGAAAAAAACTCCTCGTCTTTTTGCTCCTCCACTACCTTCATGATTGTCGCCACCTCGTATAGCTTATGTTATAGCTGCCATCTATGATATCATCTCTGCATCTAGCACCCTCTTGTGCTTCAAGTCCACTGTCCAATATTACAGCAAGTACAACAACTGCCATCCATGGCTATGTTGCTACTATTGAATGCCTCCAATTCAAACTCTATTGTTATGTAGAGCCTCTAGAAGAATAAATGTTTCCGCAATCACCATTATTATTGTCGTTGCTTAGGATTTTTGTCTAGCAGTGTCCTCTCTTTCAATCTGTCCTCCTCTTGTGGACTCTCACAGTATTCGAATTCATACTCTAATTTCCACGAGAGAAGCACCGCCTCCTCTCTCACTAAACCTTCTCTGCTCTAAATCCACTGAGCCTCATAAAAATATCACTACTCCTTACTCGTTTACTAACTTGCTATAACTTCACCAACTTATTAATTCTTATCACCTCTAGATTCTTTAACTTCTGCTCTAACTTTCACCAACTTACAGCGATTTTAATTCCCTACCTCCTCACTGAGATGTTTAAAATCTCTCTTCGTTGGTCCTCATAGTTGTTGCCCTTTTCTTCTCCTAACAAATATATCAAAATATTTTGGTTCTAAAACTCTATGACATGACTAATCTCTCTTATTAGTCATGAACATCTTCCGCCTCTGTTGATATTCCAAAATGTAACTTGTTTCCAACAAATCCTTCCAACCCTCTTCTCGTAACCCTCTCTTATTTCAGCCCACAACCTCCTCTATCCCCTGCCTAGTGAGCGCCTATTTATTCTTATTAGCTAAGGACTTCTCACAGCATCCTATCCCTATCAGCGCCGCGATCAATGGTTGTCAGGATCTATGGTCGAGCACTTGCTGGACTTGTTTTTTAAATTTTTTTAAATTTTTTAAGTTCCAAATTCATACTTATAGGAGACCACAAGGGCTTAATGTAAGGCCCTTCTCTATCCCATTTCCATACATAAATATTAAATCCAAAATAATTACTATTTTAAATAATTTTTTTCTACTTCTAATTATTTTTAGATCTCTATTTTTTTTTCTTATTACTATTTTTATTAATTAGTCCTATTACTCTCTAATTTACCTTTTTAACTATAAATCTTCAATTTTTAAAATTTTTTTTAGATTTTTTAAGCTATTTAATGTGACGCAATAAATTTTTGGCTCACACAAATATATCCTCAAAGAAAAATAAGCAATCACAGTACAAATATAGTGTCTTTTTTTCAACCATAAAAGAATCAAAGAATGTAGATGTATGTAGAAACTATCAAGCTTTATTAAATTGCTAAACTTGTAATAGACAAGATTTATTTCTATAATCATTTTATTAATATAGATAGATAGAAGTAAATAAAAGCAAGTTAATTTGATAATATCTTAAAGAAAAGCTTCCTAGAAGCTTTATAGATGCAGATTCATCTTTATATGTATCTATAGATAATTAATAGGCTAGAAACTTGGCGAACAAGCTAGCCACGTATTGCACATGTTGGTAGTTTATAGAACAAGCTAAATATGTGGCACACATATATAAAACTTGTCTTGCAAGTTTGACATGTGTCTTACAAGTCGGACACTTCTTGAAGGTCCTATAGAATGCCGCCACATAATTCTTAGATAGATAATATATATAAAGATAAGAGTGAAGTCTTCTTCACTCTTGTTAACTCTTTTCTTGCTTCTACTCTAATTTAAGAGTCTCTTGTATTTTCTAATCTTTGGCAATAGCCATTTTAATTTCTTTTTAAATATATATATTCTCTTGTTTCTATTTTTTTATTTTCTTTTGATATAGTTTTCACTAATTTAAACATTTGTTTCAGTTCATGGCCTTAATAGATTGACAAGAGTGTAGTTACAAAACCAAAGCTTTGTCTTTTTTTGATTAAGAATGGATTATTCCTTTTTCTTGATAAAATATAAGCATATTAGAAGTTGTAAATTATCCACTTCTAAATTGATATTATTCCTAGAATTTTTATTTTTATTTTTGAATATTTTATTTTATATTAAAAATAGATACTTTTTTTCCTTTCTATTATATTATCATGACAGAGCTTATTGAAATAAAGAGCGCAATGGCACAAATGCAAGAAAAAATTAGAAAATTAATACTTGTAATGCATCAACTAAATGCACCACTACAAGAAGCAATAAGATTAGCAAGAAGTGAAGACATAAAGATGATTGGAGTTGTTTCAAGTCATACTACTACACCTATAATTGAGTACCGTTGTCGGGTAGAGAGAATTCGCCTTGGGAAAACGCCGGATTCCTAGCTGCTACTAGAACTAGCAAGGAACATGAGAGGAAGCCGTGCAAGTATGTTCTATATTTGCACAATATTTCTTCAAGCTTTCAAGTTATACTTGTATTATACTTGTACAAGTCTTGTACAAATATAAAGTATAAATACTTGAATAATACTTATACAAATACTTGTATAAATACTTGTATAAATCCTTGGTATAACATTTGTACAAATACTTATATAAATCCTTGGTATAATACTTGTACAAATACTTACAAATATTATGTATAATACTTGTAGAATACTTATAGAATACTTGTATAAATATAAGTATATATACTTGTATAAAAAGTATAAGCAAAGTATGTATGTATTCAAGTATACCTCAAAATACAACCGCATATGAGGAATACAAGTTATACAACAAATTGAAACTAAATAAATCACTAAAAATTCATCCAAAGGTCGAATCAAGCGTGCTTACAGCCTATGGAAAGCCAATAATCCATTGTAAAACATATCAAAATTCCACAAATAGATGACTTACCATTTAAAAGTTATGGCTAAAAGAAGTAGGCGCTAAAATTTCCAAGCAAATGCAAAGGCAGCAAAGCTCCTCTTCACTTCAGCCTTTGTTGTGATCACTTCCCTTCTCCAAATTGGACATGCAATAGCTTTTTAGAAAGCTCACTCCATCATCTAGCTTGATCTAAAATTTCGCATGCATGCCTCTCAAACTCCAGATTTTGTAGCTAGTCGATTCTACTCTTCAAACCCTAGCAACAATTTTTCCTCTTTGACACTTCACGGCTCATAAAACTTTCATCAAAGCTCCAAATGTATTGATTTTTGTTTTTGTAGAAAGCTTACATAAGCTACTATAAGCACCTAAAATATCAAAAGATTGAAGAGACTGTCCGACTTGGGTGGTTGAACAAAGTCTCTGCCCCTCTTCGTCGGGTGGCAGCAAACCCTTTCCCACTCTCAAGCTCACAACTTTTGCTCTCCAACTCCAAATGCTACAAGAGATGTCTTGATAGAAAGCTAGCACAATTTTCCACACTCTCTATAAATTTCACTAAGAAAGAGTTGAAATCAAACTTGCAGTGGCAGCTCGAAGTTTCTGCCCCTCTTCGTCGGGTGGCAGCAAACCTCACTCTACTAAAACAAGCATAACCTTTTGTTCACAACTCCAATACAAGCAAGTGAATAGGTTCTAGAATCCTCACAACTCGAAGAACACACCCACCAATTTTCACTACAAACACTTCTATCTCCTCGGAGCTATCTCTCTCCAAAGTTCACTACTCAAAAACTGCCTTCTTCTCGGTCTAACAAGAGGAGTATATCTCCCTTTCTTTCTATATTAGACTATGAGACGCCCACATGGGCAGCCAAATCCTATTGGATGGGCCTTATTCACCCCATGCTCTTCTTTCTTACCCTTCATAAGGTCCATTCTACCTCAAAAGTCAACAAGAAAGATAAAACAACCTTTACCTTTCTTCTAATTACAAAAGAGTCTATTCTAGGATATAAATAAGGTAGGAACAAAACAAATAGCCATCTTAATTCACTAACTAAGTGGATATAATAAATTCTCTCCTTATAATATCTTCTAAAATAACCTCTAGCACTCACACATATATTAACAATAGATACAAGATTTTTAATATTTTTACACACTGCACGTAAATGCAGTACGACACCGTCTAAATATTAAAGAATCAAAAATTAATTTTTTAAAGAAGTTTGATGGCACCAAATCTAAGTTTTAAAAATTTATCAATCAAGTACAATTGGTAATTGAACTTCAATCCCAAAGTTATTCAATTTAAAAATCACAAGTCAGATTTATTAAAATATTATTTTTAGATCCTATCTTATCATAATTTTCATCCTTTCTAGAACAACATGATCTCATATTGGATAATTTAGAGGTATTTTAACAAAATTTCAATCTATATATAGAAAATATGATATAATTTGTATTGCAACCAATAAGATGCATATCTTATAACAAAACAATCAATCAGTGACATCATATAGTTCATAATTTTGACAACTAGCAATTAATATTAAGTAGGATGATATCACACTTATTAGCCAATTTTTCAATGGATTATAATATGAGATAAAAAAATTAATGGGCTACGTATCTGATTCTCATACATTTAGTGAAGCAATTGATTTTGTTGTAAAGTGTAACTATAATACAATGGCAATATCAACATCTTTTCAATACGTACATTCTAAAGTAGAAGACATGCAAATTGACGTGGTACATTTTAAATCTCCTACTGAACAAGAAAAGACTTATTGTCGCCAATAAGGATTATGTTTATATTATGAAAAATCTAAGTACAGTACTCAACATTGTTCAAAGAAATGATGCAACTACAAAATAAGGAGTATGACTGTTAAAGAAGATAATATGTCAAAAAATGAATTTGTCTAACTACAATAGTGATTGTGGAGCTGAAATCTTACAAAATTCCTAATAAAGGTCCTATCCTCTCCTCAGAATCCTTTTTTTTGTTTTATAATAGATATTTATTTGCGACCTAAAAATTACAAAGTCTCTGTCTTATTAGATTTAAGAGCCTTAATATATTTGTTAGATAAATAATTTTTTAAAAGTTATAGAATATTTTTAATACAAAAAATTAAACCTATATATATATAGAAGTCATAGATGGTAGCTCGTTATCTTCTAGAGATGTTATTCATGAAATCCTTCCTATAGATATAACAATAGATGGTTATAATAGTTGTATAATCTTTAATACAATTGAATCTCCTTCTAATTCAATTATTTTAAGTTTATCATGGCTAAAAAAATATAATCCTCAAATAGATTGGATTTCTCAACTTGATTTTTTTCAAAGCATTAATAAGAATATTGTTAATCAAGTGAGAAGCCATAAGTCTAATATAATAAAATCCATACTTGTAAACACAAAAGCTTTTATGAATGCAACATAAGAAAGATTATCTTTTGCTATTTATGCTACACCTATTTCTAATGGTGTTTCAAGCCAATATCAAGATTATTAAGACATTTTTGAGAAAAAGAATGTAGATATACTTCCAGAGCATCATCCATATGATTATTCAATTGATCTTAAAGAAGGAACTCACCTTCTATTTGGACCAATCTATAGTTTAACACAAAATGAATTGGCTGAATTTAAGAAATATATTGATGAAAACTTGGCCAAGAATTTTACGCTATTCAAAATCCCAAACAAGAGCTCCTATCTTCTTTGTAAAAAAAAAATGATGGATCACTATGGATGTATGTAGATTATCAAGGGCTCAACAAAATTACCATCAAGATGTCAAGGACATACTTATCAAAACCTTTTAGAATATTTTAGAAGGTTCTTAGAACTCTCTAGAATCTTCTAGAGCCTTCTAGCATCTTCTTAGTTGGTGGAAGTTACTTGAGAAGCTCCCTAGTTGGTAGAAGCTACTTGAGAAGCTTCCTAGTTGGTGGAAGTTGCTTAAGAAGCTTCCTAGTTGGTAGAAGTTGCTTGAGAAGCTTCCTAGATAGGAGTATATATTGGAATCAAGGTGAAGAGTTCTTCAATCTTGCCAATATATCTCTTGGAGCTCTAGCTCATCTCTCTGGTGTTGTTTTTATATTCATCTGATTAATCCAATTCTTGCCAGTTCTTCTTGAACTTCTTATTTAGACTTCTAGTCTATATTTTGTATCCATGACAATTTGTCGAGACTGCTCTCATCTTAGATATTAGAGCTAGTTCCTTCGTGTTGGAGTATAGATTATCCCTCTTCTTGAAGTTACACTAGTATTTTAGAAGTTGCGGATTACCCTCTTCTAAACTAATATCTTTTCCGTTATAATATTAGAATCTTATTTTTCTTGGAGAGAGTAGAATACCTCTCTTCTTGAAGGTCTTAAGGCATTTTAGAGGTTGCGGAGTACCCCCTTCTAAACCAATATTTCTTCCTTGTAGAAACAATTACTTCCTTTCTTTTAGAATGGCCGGAGGTCAAGACATTAATATGACTGAAAGTTTGGAGTCCAAGTTGGACACCATTATGAATGCTCTTTACGTGATTACAAAAAACTACAGTGATTGAAGGAGTCTTTGCAAGACTTCATAATGATGGAGCATCCGGAATAGTATAATCTGGGCTTTGTCAAGCTTCTGCACCAAAAGTAGCAGCTTTATCTGTGGTTCAATAAGAACCATTACTTCCACAACAAAAAGAGCCTCGAATTAGCCTTCCAGACAAGTTTGTTGGTACACGCTCCAAGTTTTGAGGTTTTTTCAATCAAATCAAGTTGATAACAGCTCTACAACCTGAACATTATCCGACAAAGGAGTCACGCATTGGATTGGTTGGAACTTTACTTATAGGACAAGCTCTATTGTGGTTTGCCCTCTGGCAAAAAAAGATCACCGATTTTGAACAACTTTGAGACTTTTTTGGAGGCATTTGCAGAAGCATTTGGCGAGCATGACAAGGCTTGATGGGCTACAACAAAAATTCAATTGCTGTGATGTTATACTGCATTTACATGCAACGTATAAAAATATTATATATCTTGTATCTATTGTTATTACATGTGTGAGTGGTAGAGGATTTGGCTGCCCATATGGGCGTGTCATAGTCTAATATGGAAGGAAAGGGGGATATATTCCTCTTCCTAGACCTAGGATTTGGGAGTTTTTCAGTGGTGAATTTTGGAGAGAGATAGCTCCGAGGATATAAAAGCATTTGTAATAAAAATTAAGTTGTATATTCTTTGAATTGTGAGGATTCTTGCTTGTATTAAAATTTTGAACAAAAAATTATGCTTGTTTTAGTAGAATGAGGCTGCTGCTATCAAAAAGTGACGGCAGAAATTTTGATTTGCCATTGCAAGTTTGAATTCAAGTCTTTCTTAGTGAAATTTATAGAGACTGTGGAAAATTGTGCTAGCTTTCTATCAAGATATTTCTTGTAGCATTTAGAGTTGGAGAGGAAAAGTTGTGAGCTTGAGAATGGGAAAGGGTTTGCTACCACCTGATGAAGAGGGACAGAGACTTTCTTCAACCACCCAAGTCAGACAATCTCTTCAATCTTTTTGATATTTTAGATGCTAATAGTAACTTATGTAAGCTTTCCATGAAAACAAAAATCAATACATTTAAAGCTTTTATGAAAGTTTATGAGCCGTGAAGTGTCAAGAGGACAAATTGTTGCTAGGGTTTAAAGAGCACAATCAACTAGCTATAAAATCTGGAGTTTGAGAGGCATGTATGCGAAATTTTAGAATAAGTTAGATAATAGAGTGAGCTTTCTAAAAAGCTATTGCATGCCCAATTTGGAGAAGGGAAGTAATCACAACAAAGGCTGAAGTGAAGAGGAGCTTTGCTGCCTTTGCATTTGTTGGGAAATTTTGGTGCCTATTTCTTTTAGCCATAACTTTTAAATCGTAAGTTATCTATTTGTGAAATTTTGATATTTTTTAGAATAGATCATTGGCTTTCCATAGGCTTTAAGCACGCTTGATTTGACCTTTGGATGAATTTTTAGTAATTTATTTAATTTCAGCTTATTGTATAACTTGTATTCCTCATATGCAGTTGTATTTTGAGGTATACTTGAATACATACACACTTTGCTTATATCTATTATACAAGTATATATACTTGTTTTTATATCAAGTATTTATATAAATATTTAACAAGTATTATATATAATATTTATATAAGTATTTGTACAAGTATTATATTAAGGATTATATACTATTTTATATAAGTATTTATATAAGTATTCATACAAGTATTATATAAGTATTTATATAAGTATTATATAAGTATTTATATAAGTATTTATACAATTATTATTTAAGGGTTTATATATTTTATATTTGTACAAGTCTTGTATAAATATAATACAAGTATAATTTGAAAGCTTGAACAAATATTGTGCAAGTATAGAAGATACTTGCACGGCTTCATCTCATGTTCCCTGCTAGTTCTAGTAGCAGCTAGGAACCCGGCGTTTTTCCAAGGCAAATTCTCTCTATCCGACAGCAACAAAGGACTTGCTTTGCATCAGTCTATGCATCGGATTTTAGGCAATTAGCATGCAACATTAACTAGGACGAAGAAGCATTAATGAGTCAATTCTATTGGGATCTAAGGGACGACGTGAAAGATTTGTTGTTATCTCTTTCTGATCCACGAACGCTCAACAAAGCTATTAACGAAGCTGTAAAATGTGATAACTACCTATTTCAGCATTGCTAAGATCAACGCTTCAGATAATATACAAGTCATCATGGTGCAATTATATCGACAAGTAGCCTAAATTCAAAATCGGAGGCAGGGGACATGCAGATTAATGTGGTACGTGTCAAATCCCTTATTCTAGAAGAAAAGAAGCAGTGTATGGAAAAAGGTTTGTATTTGTATTGCGGTGGAGAAGGCCATAGAATTGGAAGCTGTCCTAATAAGCAAAATAGACACAGCATCAAGATTAGAGGTGCGTTTGTCCAGGAAAACGAGGATGCCTGGCCACAATAGGAACCGTGTGGCTAGACAAATCAATACCAAGTTCTTCTCTTTCTACTCAACTTGCACATTATTTTACAATCCCTTTGTCTTTTGGCCCTCAAAAACTAAAAACCTTAGTCTTATTAGATTCAGGAGTATCTGCTTGTTTCTTAGAGCCGTAACAAAATTCTCCTAGTACAAAAATTCAAGCCTGTTCACGTAGAAGTAATAGATGGACGACCTTTATTGTGTGATAGTGTCACCTATGAATTAGAACCTATAGAGGTGATATTTAAAGACCATAGTAGTTATATTATTTTAAACATTATTAGCACCCCGTCAAACCCTATTATTCTTGGACTTTCTTGGTTGGAAAAATGTAATCCATCCATAGATTAAAAAATACGGAGGATAACATTTTTCATAGAATAATCTAAAGAGAAGCCTCGAAAAAGATTCCAAATCAAAAAGTCCTTATTTATTGGAGCCAGAACGTTTTTAAGATCATGCAAGGAAGGCACACCATTGGTCATTTATGCGACTCCAACTAGTGGAGAGCAGATTTCAAGAGCAGGTATACCGGAACAATACAAGGATTTTTAAGACGTGTTCCAAAAGAAGAATGCTAACATGCTACCAGAGCACCGACCATACGATTGTGCCATAGAATTACAAGAAGGAGCACAACCACCTTTTGGTCTAATCTACAACCTATCGCAGATGGAGTTGACTAAGTTGCGGAAATACATTGACAAGAACCTAGCCAAGAACTTCATTTGTCATTCAAAGTTGCCCACTGGGGCACCAATCTTATTTGTGAAGAAGAAGGATGGCTCACTACGGATGTGCGTGGACTATCAAGGTTTCAATAAGGTGACAACAAAGAATCGCTATCCATTATCTTTGATCTCTAGTCTTGTGGAACAACTTGGATGTGCAAAGATCTTTACAAAGATTGATCTCAGAGGAGCTTACAACCTTGTGCAAACTTCTATCGGATCTTCATCAAAAATTACTCTCAAGTTGCTGCTCCACTCAAGAAGGTGGAAGCAATTGTGTCTTGGAAAGTTCTGAAGACGATTTGAATTGTACAATATTTTCTTCCCTTTGCTAACTTCTATCGGATCTTCATCAAAAATTACTCTCAAGTTGCTGCTCCACTCACTCGATTGATGTATAAGGATAAGCTTGAATTGAGACCTCTAGTGAAAAAAGCAATTTCAAAATCTTAAGACGATATTTATTACGGCTCTAATCTTGGTACATCCAAACTTTATAAAGGCTTTCTATTTGGAAACTGATGCTTTGGATTTTGCTTTAAGAACCGTACTTTTGCAGATGGGCATTGACAATAAGCTTCATTTGGTTGCATTCTATTTGCGGAAGTTTTCTGCGATTGAGATCAACTATGAGATCCATGATAAGAAACTCTGTGCTATAGTGGATTCTTTCCAAGAATGTTGTCACTTCTTTAAAGGAGCTGCACATCCGGTGACCGTATATACGGATCACAAGAATCTGAAATACTTCATGTCGGCTCGAGTTCTAAATTGTCATGAAGTTCAATGGAATATGTCGCTATCTAGGTTTGACTTCGTTATTATTTATCAACCTGGAAAGCAGCAAGGGCTATCCGATGCTTTATCAAGAAGATCATATTTTGTGCTGAAGGTTGGAGAAGCAACGCTTGATCAAGAATGTACGACATTGTTAAAGCTAGAGAAATTCAAGATTTGTGCTGCTGTTGTGCCAATTGATGCCGACTTCCTCAACCAGGTACGTACTGCGACCATTGAAGATTCAATAGCTCTTGATATGAAGTAGCGTATCAATGATGATAAGTTCAAAGTTGAAGGACATCTTTTATACTTTGAGGAGTGGTTGTATATCCCAGAAGGGCTAGTACGACTCCGAGTCTTTCAATCTCGTCATGACTTTCTAGCCGCGGGACATTTTGGATTCAACAAGATCTTAGAATTCATTTTCTAAAATTTTTGGTGGCTCCAAATGTGGAAGGATGTGAAAGATTTTGTCTTCTTTTGTATCATTTGTTCAAGATCCAAGAACCCTCGGCATCGCCCTTATGGACTTCTATAGCCAGTGCCTATTTTGCGTCGTCCATGGTCTTCAATTTCTATAGATTTTATTATGGACTTACCGCCATCAAATTCATTCGACAACATCTTTGTTGTGGTGGATCGGCTTACAAAGATAGAACATTTTATCCCTTGCAAGAAGACATCGTCAAGCAAAGACACAGCAAGGCTCTTCCTTCATAATGTGTATCGATATCATGGTCTATCAGATGATATTGTGTCAGATCGAGGAGCCCAATTTGTATCAAAGTTTTGGAGATCTCTTTTTAAGATATTGAAGGTAGATATCAAGCTTTCTTCGGCATTCCATCCTCAAACTAATGGCCAAACGGAATGGATGAATTAAGTTTTAGAACAGTATTTACAATGCAATATCAGCTATTAGCGAGATGATTGGATTGCATATCTATCCCTAGTCAAGTTTGCATATAACAACACCCTTCATGGATCGACTCAAAAAATACTATTTTTTTCCAACTATGGGTACCATTCAAAGTTTGATCTATTGAGTCCATTAACAAATAACAACCCAGCAGCTGAAGGATTGGTGAAACAACTATCGGAGCTTCAAACCACATTGAAGCTTCAATTGCAAATTGCCGAAGAGTCTTTTAAAGCATCCGCGGATAAATTTCGAAATCAGGCACCTAATTTCAAAATTGGAGATAAAATATGGCTACTTTGACAGAATATCAAGACCAAGCGGCCATGTGATAAGTTGGACTATCAGAGATTGGGACCATTTGTTATCCAGAAGTAGATCAATCTTGTGGCGTACCACCTAGAGTTATCAGCTGCTATGAAGGTACACCCTATCTTTCATATTTTTCTATTAGAACCTTATCGGGAATCATCTTTTTTTAGAAGAGTATAATGTCTGCCACCTAGTATCAAAATTGAAAACCACGAAGAATACGAGGTAGAAAAGATATTAGATTCATGGCGAAGATGGAATAAATTAGAATATTTAATACATTGGAGGGGCTATGATATTAATGAATGAACATAGAAACTGGCTAAAAATCTCGCCAATGCATCGTGAAAGGTACAAGAATTCTATTAACGATATCCTAATAAATCAAAAATTGGTCATTGATGAAGCATGAAGATAAAGCCTTCTTTGGACAAATGAATAGAAAAAGGATATAGGTCTTATCAAAACATAACTTGTTGTATTTTGTAATGTCAAGATATCTAATCTCAGGGTGTATTTAGATATGGCTAATGAGAATGTGGATATTGTACTAGTGGTGCCATCTTAACCAAATAGCTCACGGTGTCAACTTCAAGATGAAGAATTAAAAGAGCCAAGAAGATGTTGAAGAATATGAAATAGTAGGTCACTTGTGATTATCTTTGAAGCTAAATTAGCTCATGAAGGTAGTAGCGAAATGATATTTTCAGGTCGCTTCCACAATGAAGACACATAAGTTCAGACATGGTTTCAAGTGGAAGGTATTGGTCATTATCGGTGGCTACAAGGACCCATAAATCATCTACCTCGTGAACAACAATTGGAATATATTGCAGAGACTATGCGTCAAATCTTTGATTTTCTATGTTTGTGAGTATATATCTCAAATAGCTTCTCAGAGACCTCAAAGCTAGAAGAGGAGGTGATATCAAAGACATACTTATCAGAACCTTCTAGAATATCCTAAAAGGTTCTTAGAACTCTCTAAAATCTTCTAGAGCCTTCTAGCATCTTCTTTGTTGATAGAAGTTGCTTGAGAAGCGCCCTAGTTGGTGGAAGTTGCTTGAGAAGCTTGTTAATTGGTGGAAGTTTCTTGAAAAGCTTCCTAGTTGGTAGAAGCTACTTGAGAAGCTTCTTAGGTAGGAGTATATATTGGAGTCGAGGCTGAAGAGTTCTTCAATCTTGACAACACATCTCTTGGAGCTCTAACTCACTTTTCTGGTGTTATTTTTATATTCATTTGATTAATCTAGTTCTTGCCAGTTCTTCTTGAACTTCTTCTTTAGACTTCTAATCTATATTCTGTATCCATGACAGAAGAATAGATATCCTCTATCTTTGATATCTAAACTTGTTGATCAATTGAATTAAGCTAAGATCTATATAAAAATAAATCTAAGAGAAGCATACAACTTAGTATGCATCAAAAAAGGTGATGAATAGAAGATTATATTTTGAACAAGGTATGGACATTTCAAATATAGTGTCATGTCTTTTGGACTTACAAATGCACCAACTGCTTTTCAACATCTTATGAATGATATTTTTCATGAGTTTGTTGATGATTTTGTTGTTTGCTATTTAAATAACATTCTGATCTACTCTAAGACAATAGAAAAATATGAACTTTATATTTGTTGTGTATTACAAAAATTTAGAGATATAGGATTATATGCCAAGATAGAAAAGTGTGTATTTCACTCTATTCAAGTTGACTTTTTAGGATATATTATTTTGAATGTTTGTCTCAAAATAGATCCTAAAAAAGTCTAAATAATTATAAATTAGAAGATTCTAAGAATCATAAGAGATATGCAATGTTTTTTGAGATTTGCCAATTACTATAAAATCTTCATCAAAAACTTTTTTTAAGTTGTAGTACCACTTATACGCTTAACTTGTAAGGACAAATTCAAGTAGAATAAAGAAACAGAAGCATCGTTTGAGGCTTTGAAGAAAATTTTTACTTTACACCAATCTTGTATTTCGTCAACTTTTCTAAGATATTTTTTATAGAAACAAACATATTAGACTTTGCTTTATGGGCAATATTGTTAGAAATGGGAGCAAATGATAAATTCCACCTAATAGTTTTTCAATCCAAGAAATTTTCAGCAGTAGAGATTAACTATAAAATCTATAATAAAGAACTTCTTGCAATTATGGATTCTTTTTTAAAATGGCATCATTATCTAAAAGGCACTTCTAATCCAATCATTATTGTCATATTGTGGTTTGGCTACCATGTGAAAAAATTATACATATATATTTAATATATAATTTATTACATAGCTAAATGAAAGCCATATCAATAGACTTTTGTAGGCTATAAAATATAATTAGGTTATTAATTCAAAAAAAATCTATCTAAAAAGATTATTATTGAGGTTAATACAACCTTATTTTATTTTTGGTAGTGACTTTTGAGATTGATTTTATATTGATAATAGCTTTTATATATCTTAAGTCACCTTTATTAGACATTGGTGACCCTTAAAATCTTAGTTTATTTCTTTTATTTGGTGCTTAAAGCACAAAGTATGTAAATCTTATAAGAAGAAGGATTAAAAAAGGATTTTTAATATAAAAAGGATAGTTTGGCTATCCATGTGGATGGATAGAAGTGGATGATAGAAATCTCTATTCTAATTGGCCAAAAATCATATCCAATAGGCTTCAAGGAGGCTGCCCAAGGCCTTATTAAGGATTAGGGTTTGAATTTTGGAGGGATTTGAACATCAAAGGCTAGGGTCATAAGGTTTGGATTTTTGGATATGGTTTTGGTACAAATCTTATATGATTTGGTCTTTTTAAGAAGAAGTTACAAGCACTTAAAGTTAAGGTGTTGATTTTGGACCTATTGTCAATCTTCTGGATATAACTCGTGCATACACAAAGCAATTAAGGATTAGTTCCTAGGATTGGAGAGAGTACTTTCTTGGCTATACTTTATATGTATGACTTGATGAATTCAAAGTTGGGATGAAGGAGTTATTGGGAGTTGAAGTTAGTACTTACAAACTTAAGGGCAGTAAGTGAACCGCTTACATAGTGGATGTATTTTGAACCATATCTTGGGCAATTTGATAAACTTTTAGCTCAAAATTGCCAGAAGTGTGTTTATTTATACCAAAAAAATATGTACAAAAATTTTATGGCATTAAAATTTTGGATTTTTGAGATATGAAGAAAATAATACTTAGGTATCTATGAACTAGGGTTTTAAGCACCTGATGGAATTTCTAAGATATCAAGCCATCAGAAGCAAATTTATAGTTGATTTTTTTGTAATAAAGCTTAAAGGTGAAATCTACTATGTCTATAAGTTTGAAGAAGACTAAACAATTGGATCAAAATATATGAATTTCTAAAGTTTAGAAAGAAAAACATCATTTTCGGGAAAAAAATATTTTGAAGGGATTTTGTTGCAAATTTGGACTTTTGTTTATACTAAAAGGGTTTTTGGAAGCCAAGACTTCATGGAGGTGTAAAAAATAGGTATATAAAGCCATGATAAATTTTTGATATATAGATGAATCTTTAAAATATTCCTAAGGATTTTCTATATGTCATAGAAAAATCCTATGTACAAACCTACTTATAAATAAGAGGTTTTAATTATACAATACATATTTCTATATTGTTGTGAATATTTTTTTTTCTTATTAAAGATAAATAATTTATTAGAGCTTGGCCATTAAATTATAAACAGACTCTCTATAGCTAGGTACTCAGTATATTCTCAGATAAAAGACCACGTCACATGACACCGTGTATACAAATCACAAGAACCTTAAGTATTTCATGTGAGTACACGTATTGAATTGTTGTCAGACTCATTAAAGCATGTTTTTGTCAAAAATCAAGTTTATTATCACCTATCGGCTAGAAAAATTAGAAGGTCTATCTAATGCCCTTTCTAGATATTTTTATTTTATACCAAAAGAAAGAAATTCAACTTTTAATCATTAAAGAACAATCCTCTTGAAGCTAGAATAATTTCATCTTTGAGCAATAAAATCAACATTGACTGTTGATTCAACTTTTGTCAAGCAAATCCAATCAAGTATCTCTTCAGACCTTTTTGTCCATGAGATTAAGAATAATTCATTGAAGTCTCATGATATTTCCAAGTTTGAGTTCAAAAATCATCAATTCTATTTCAAAGGATGCCTATATATTCCAAAAGATGCACCATGACTACGTGTTGTGGAAGCTCATCACAACCTCCCTGCGATAGGATATTTTTGGATATAATAAGACTTTGGAATTAATATCAAGAGATTTTTGGTAGCCTCAAATATAGAAGGCTATTAAAGAATTTGTACAATTGTGTGACATTTCTTTAAAAATCAAAAACTCCTCATCAGTGACCTTACGGACTTTTCCAATCATTACCTGCACTAGAATAATTTTGATTTTTTGTTTCTATAGATTTTATCATGGATCTTCCAAAGTCAAGTTTCTATGATTCTATATTTAAGATTGTAGATCATTTTACTAAGATGGTACATTTTATACCATATACAAAATCTATTACAGATAAAAAAATAACTAAATTCTTTTTTAATAATATCTATTGTTATTATGGATTATCAAGGGATATTATATCAGATAGAGGAACATAATTTGTATCAAGATTTTAGAGGACCCTTTTCAAAATATTGAAGGTAGATATAAAACTATCTTTAACTTTCCACTTTCAAATTGATAGACAAACGGAACGAGTAAATCAAGTTTTGGAGCAATATTTGAGATGTACCATCAACCATCATCAAGATGATTGGACAATTCTTTTACCATTGACAAAATTTGCTTATAATAATTTGATATATTTGTCTATTCAAAAAAATTCATTCTTTACAAATTATGATTATCATCCACAATTTGATACTTTTGACTTTTAAAAAGCTAATAATCTTACGGCAAAAGATTTGGCAAATTATTTGTCAGAGCTATATGCAACAATGAACGTACAATTAAAAAAAGCTCAAGAATGACAATAAAGCAATGTAGATATCTATTATAAGGAATAACTTCAATTCGATGTGGACAATAAGATATGATTACTATCATAATATTAATATTAATTATCTTTGTGATAAGCTAGATTATTGTAGGCTTGGACCATTTTCAATTTGTGAATAGATTAATCCAATTGCCTATCAATTACATCTATTAAAATTTATAAAGATCCATTCCATATTCCACGTATCATTACTTCAGCTATATAAAACAATGAATATACAAAAAAGAAGACAAATACCACCGCCTTCTATAGAAGTGGATAAAAATGAAGAATTCAAGGTGGAAGAAGTTTTGGATTTGAGGCACCGTTGAAATCGATTGAAATATTTTGTACATTGGTATGGATATGATATTAGTGAATGCACATAGGAGCCATCCAAGAATCTAGCAAATGCATCAGCAAAATTCAATACATTTTATCGATGACATCCATCAAAATCATGATAAAGAGTTAAGAAAATCTTTGCCAAAAGATGTGTTGTCGAGACTAAAGAACTCTTCAGCCTTGACTCCAATATATACTCCTACCTAGAAGTTTCTCAAGCAGCTTCTACCAACTAGGGAGCTTCTCAAGCAACTTCTATCAATCAAAAAGATATTAGAAGGCTCTGGAAGATTCTAGAGAGTTCTAGAAAACTTCTAGAATGTTCTAGAAGATTCTAATAAGTATATCCTTGACATCACCTCCTCCTCTAGCTTTGAGGTCTCCAAGAAGCCATTTGAGATGTATATTTACAAACATAAAAAATCAAAAATTTGTCGCATAGACTCTGCAATATAATCTAGCTATCGTTCACGAGGCAGATGATTCATGGGTCCTTGCAGCCACCGATAATGACCAACACCTTCCACTTGAGACCATGCTTGAATTTTTGTATCTTCATTGTGGAAACGACCTGAAAATATTGCTTCGCCACTACTTGCATGAGCTGGTTCAACTTCAAAGACAATTATAAATGACTTGCTGCTTGGTATTCTTTGACATCTTCTTGGCTCTTCTAATTCTTCATCTTGAGGTCAACGTCGTGAGCTACTTGGTTGAGATGGTACCACTAATACAGTATCTACATTCTCATTAGCCATATCTAAATATACCTTGATATTAGATATTTTGATACTACGATGTCGTGATGAGAGTCTTAGCCCTAAAAAATATTAGGTCTTTTTTGCCTCTAGTTTCTCAAGTGCAAGATGAGATTCATAAAGTTCATAAAATTGAAGAATTTATATAAAAACATACTTTATTAACCCTAACATATTCTGCCTTTAGAAACTTGCCCTCAAATTTGCCCATAAATCCTAGGATATCATATCAATTGAAGCAAAATTTGGATACAAGGTACTTAAGGAAGTAAAGAAGCAAATCCAAAAACTTTTTGATTATAGCTCATGTGGTTAGAGAGAACCATGTTGTCAAAGTAATCCCTCCATACTGCCTTTGATTCTGGACCCCCTTTGCTTCATACCTTCATTGCTCTTCATTAAAGAAGATCTAAATGCTAAAATTTAATAAGCTTATAGCTTGTATCATGTTGTAAACACCCTCCAAATATTGCTCTAAAAGTCTTCTCCAAACTTGAGTTATAGGTTCCATCCTTCTTTAATTTTGCCTTCTAACAACTCTGGATTTGACCACAATTTTCTTCATAACTCCTCGATTATAACTCCAATACCAATCAATTTTTTACACAACTTAATAGACTCATATATCTACAAATTCCAACAAATTTAACTCAAACTTCTACTGTAATCACAAAGTTATGCTCTCTCAAACTTCACTGATTTGGAGATAGATCCCTGTCACTTTGAAAGAGCATAACATTTTATTTATAAGACTAATGAGTATCAAAATTATACTTATCTCTTCTTTAACTTACATAGATCATGTGTATCAAGTTTCACACTCAAATTCGTCTCCTAACTCCCTTTATACCCAAAAAAACCCACACACATGCACTCCCCATACAAGCCCTCAACCCTACCTTCACTCTATTTCTTTGCTCAGAGGTCATATTGACTTGAGATTTTGGCACAAATTAGTTAACTCTATAAGGAACAAAAACCAATAAATTTTGCTACTAAAGTCTAAGTGGTTTTCAAGAACCAAGGCCCGAAATTTAATAACCCTCACTGCCCTGGTCTTAAACACCTGCAACTTTCACGACTCATATCTCCCTTGATACTTAATCAAAAGACATGAGAATTATTTCTATGAGTTTCTTATCTTGTCTACTACAAATCTACAAAAATTCGCACTTAAAATTTTCTCCAAGCTTCCTCTATACATAAAATTATATATTGACTATCAAAAAAATCCTATACCTTCTAAAAAAACTCTCCTCCTTCTTCTTCACGACCCTTTCTTGTCATCTCCCTCCTAGTCTTCTTTATCCTCTTGGTCAAAAAGACCTCTTAGCCCATGTCTTTTCCACTTCCTCAACCTTTTTCTTTTTACTAACTTGAAGAAATTTCACTTTTTAAGGTAAATTTTCATTGTATCTTCTTACTACAAATTTTCTATCAACCTTTCTTTTAATCTTAATCTTTTTATTTTAATGCACTCTTTTATGTTTTTCACACTATGTTTTGATTAACAACATGACAATAAAATATAACAACTTATGTTTTGATAAAACCTAGATTTTTTTTCTATTCATTTCTCCAGAGAAGGCTTCATCTTCATGCTTCGTTAATGGCCAGCTTTTGGTTTATTAGGATATCGTCGATGGAATTCCCGTACCTTTTGCGACGCATTGGCAAGATTTTCAGCCAGTTCTCATGTTTGTTCATTACTATTGTAGTGACTCTAATGCACAAAGTATTTTAATTTATTTCATCTTTGCCATGAATTTAGTATCCTTTCCACCTCATATTCTTCATTATTTTCAATTTCTATACTAGGTGGCGGACATTGCACTCTTCCAAGAAAAGACGATTCTTGATAAGGCTCTAACAGAGAAACATGAAAGACAAGGTGTACCTTTATAGCAGTTGGTAATTCTAAGCAGTATGCCATACAATTGATCTGCTTCTGGATAACAAATGGTCCCAATCTCCGATAGTCCAACTTATCACATGGCCGCTTAGTCTTGATATTCCGTCAAAGCAACTATATATTATCTCCAATCTTGAAATTAGATGTTTGATTTCAAAATTTATCCACGGATGCTTTGTAAGACTCTTGGACAATTTGTAATTAAAGCTTCAATGTGGTTTGAAGCTCCGATAGATGTTGCAACAATCCTTCAGTTGCTGGGTTGTTATTCGCTGACGAACTCAATAGATCAAGCTTCAGATGGTACCCATAATTAGAAAAGAATGGTATTTTTTGAGTCAATCTATGAAGGATGTTGTTACATGCAAACTCGGCTAGCGGTAGATATGTAGTCCAATTATCTTGCTGATAGTTGATGTTGCATCGTAAATACTGTTCTAAAACTTGATTCACCCGTTCCGTTTGGCCATCAATTTGAGGATAGAATGCCGAAGAAATCTTGATGTCCACCTTCAATATTTAAAAAAAAAAATCTCCAAAACTTTGATACAAATTGGGTTCCTTGATCCGACACAATATCATCTAATAGATCATGATATCGATACACATTATCAAAGAAGAGCCTTGCTGTGTCTTCGCTTGATGATGTCTTCTTGCAAGGGATAAAATGTGCCATCTTGATAAGTCAATCCACCACAACAAAGATGCTGTCAAATGAATTTGATGGCAGTAGATCTGTAATAAAGTCCATGGAAACTAAAGACTATGGACGACACGGAATGGGCAATGATTGTAGAAGTCCATGAGGGTGATGTCGAGGATTCTTGGATCTTGAATAAATGTCACAAGAGAGGATGAAATCCTTCACATCCTTCCACATTTGGGACCACCAAAAATCTCGGGAAATGAATTCCAAGGTCTTGTTGAATCCGAAATGTCCCGCAGTTGGAAAGTCATGACGAGATTGTAGGATTGGAAGTTGTGCTGGCCCTTTTGGGATATACAGCTGCTCCTCAAAGTATAAGAGATCTCCTTTAACCTTGAATTTGTCATCATTGATTTGTTGCTTGATATCAAGGACTATTGAATCTTCAATGGTTGCAGCACGTACTTGGTTGAGGAAGTCAGCATCAATTGGCACCAAAACAGCACAAATCCTGAATTGCTCTGGCTTTAACAATATCATACACTGTTGATCAAGCACTACTTCTCCAACCTTCAGTGCAAGATATGATCTTCTTGATAAGACAACGGATAGTCCTTGCTGCTTTCTGGGCTGATAAGTAATAACGAAGTCAAATCTAGATAGCGACATATTCCATCAAGCTTGGCGACGATTTAGAATCCGAGCAGACGTGAAATACTCTAGATTCTTGTGATCCATACATATAATCACCGGATGCGCAGCTCTTTCGAGGAAGTGGCGCCACTCTTGGAAAGAATCCACTATAGCAAAGAGTTCTTTATCATAAATCTCGTAGTTGATCTCAGCCGTAGAAAACTTTTGTGAATAGAATGCAACTGGATAAAGCTTATTGTTGATGCCTATCTGCTAAAATACGGCTCCTAAAGCAAAATCCAAAGCATTGGTTTCTAAATAGAAAGCCTTTGCAAAGTTTGAGTGTACCAAGATTGAAGCCGTAATAAATGCCGCTTTAAGATTTTGAAATACTTTTTCCGCTAGAGATCCCCATTCTAGCTTATCTTTACATATTAATCGAGTGAATGGAGCAGCAACTTGAGAATAATTCTTGATAAAGATCCAATAAAAGTTAGCAAAGTCGAGAAAATATTGTATGTCTCTAACCATCTTTGGAACTTCCCAAGATACAATTGCTTCCACCTTCTTGGGATCTATCTTCAAGTCTTCCGTAGTCGCAACAAACCCTAAAAATTCCATCTCAATTTGATAAAATAAGCACTTCTCCAACTTGGCATTGTCCAGTAGAGAGAATTCGCCTTGGAAAAATGCGAGGTTCCTAGCTATTACTAGAACTAGCAAGGAACATGAGAGGAAGCCATGAAAGTATCTTCTATACTTGCACAATATTTCTTCAAGCTTTCAAGTTATACTTGTATTAGACTTGTACAAGTCTTGTACAAATATAAAGTATAAATACTTAAATAATACTTGTATAATCCTTGATATAATACTTGTACAAATACTTGTACAAATATTATATATAATACTTGTAAAATACTTATATAAATACTTGATATAATACTTATATAACCCTTGGTATAATACTTATACAAATACTTGTACAAATATTATGTATAATACTTGTATGATAGTTATATAAATACTTGATATAAATACAAGTATATATACTTGTATGAAAGGTATAAGCAAAGTGTGTATGCATTCAAGTATACCTCAAAATACAACCGCATATGAGGAATACAAGTTATACAACAAGCTGAGACTAAATAAATCACTAAAAATTCATCCAAAGGTCGAATCAAGCGTGCTTATAGCCTATGGAAAGCCAATAATGCATTGTAAAACATATCAAATTTTCACAAATAGATGACTTACCATTTAAAAGTTATGGCTAAAAGAAATAGGCGCTAAAATTTCCAAGCAAATGCAAAGGCAGCAAAGCTCCTCTTCACTTCAGCCTTTGTTGTGATCACTTTCCTTCTCCAAATTGGACATGCAATAGCTTTTTAGAAAGCTCACTCCATCATCTAACTTGTTCTAAAATTTCGCATGCATGTCTCTCAAACTCCAGATCTTGTAGCTAGTTGATTTTACTCTTCAAACCCTAGCAATAATTTGCCCTCTTTGACACTTCACGGCTCATAAAACTTTCATCAAAGCTCCAAATGTATTGATTTTTTGTTTTTGTAGAAAGCTTACATGAAAACTACTATAAAGATGATTGGGTGAAATCTCTGCCCTCTTCGTAAGATTGACGTAAACCTTTCCCACTCTCAAGCTCACAACTTTTTCTCTCCAACTCCAAATGCTACAAAAGATGTCTTGATAGAAAGCTAACACAATTTTCCACACTCTCTATAAATTTCACTGAGAAAGAGTCGAAACCAAACTTGCAATAGCAGTTCGAATTTTCTGCCCCTCTTCGTCGGATGGCAGCAAACCCTACTCTACTAAAACAAGCATAATTTTCTGTTCACAACTCCAATATAAGCAATTGTGTAGGTTCTAGAATCCTCACAATTTGAAGAACACATCCACCAATTTTCATTACAAACGCTCCTATATCTACGGAGCTATCTCTCTCCAAAGTTCACTATTCAAAACTGCCTTTCCTGTTGGTCTAGCAAGAGGAGTATATCTCCCTTTCTTTCCATATTAGATTATGAGACGCTCACATGGGCAGCCAAATCCTATTGGATGGGCCTTATTCACTCCCATGCTCTTCTTTCTTATCCCTCAAAAGGTCCATTCTACCTCAAAAGTCAACAAGAAAAATAAAACAAGCTTTACTTTTCTTCTAATTACAAAAGAATCTATTCTAGGATATAAATAAGGTAGGAACAAAACAAATAGCCATCTTAATTCACTAACTAAGTGGCTATAATAAATCCTCTCCTTATAATATCTTCTAAACCTCTAGCGCTCATATATATTAGCAATCAGATCGAATTTTTTAATATTTTTTATATCATCTTGTAAATGTCTGATCGTGACGTATTCCATCAAACATTGTAGAAATTGATGATTCTTGTGGAAGTAATAGTTCTTGTTGAACCACAGGTAAAGCTGCTTCTTCTGGCTGAGAGTTGGGTATTACAGTTAATGCTATGCGGATGTTCTATCGTTATGAGTCTTGCCGAACTCAGCACCCATCACCGTGATTCACCTTGATAACGTAGCAAGAGCATTTATAATAGCATCTATCTTGAACTCCAAACTTTCACTTATATTAATGTCTTGGCCTCCAACCATTCTAAGAGAAAAGAAGTAATTGTTTCTAAGGAGGAAATATTGGTTTAGAAGAAGGTACTCCGCAACCTCCAAAACGCCTTAAGACCTTCAAGAAGAGGGGTAATCCACTCTCTCCAAGAAGAGTAAGACTCCAATATTATAACGGAAAAGATATCAGTTTAGAGGAGGGTAATCCGCAACCTCTAAAAATACTAGTGTACTTTCAAGAAGAGGGGTAATCCACACTCCAACAAGAAGGAACTAGCTCTGATATCTAAGATGAGAGTAGTCTTGACAAACTGTCATGGACACAAAATATAGACTTGAAGTCTAAATAAGAAGTTCAAGAAGAAGTGGTAAAAACTAGATTAATCAGATGAGTACAAAAATAATACTAGAGAGGTGAGTTAGAGCTCCAAGAGATGTGTTGTCGAGACTGAAGAACTCTTCAGCCTCGACTCCAATATATACTCCTACCTAGGAAGTTTCTCAAGCAGCTTCCACCAACTAAGGAGCTTCTCAAGCAACTTCCACCAACTAGGGAGCTTCTCAAGCAACTTCTACTAACTAAGAAGCTTCTCAAGCAACTTCTACCAACTTGGAAGATGTTAGAAGGCTCTCGAAGATTCTAGAGAGTTCTAAGAAACTTCTAGAATATTCTAAAAGATTCTAATAAGTATGTCTTTGACACATCGTTTGTTGATTTATTGGACAAGACATTGTGACTATCACAACCTTCAAGACAACAAAACAGAGATGAAGATTCTCAAGAACGATATGTTTTTTCTTGGATTGATGGCAAGATACAATGTATTTGATATCATGACCTTGGAAGAGACTCTTGATGTTTGGTGATACTTTTAGAAGTAGGAACTACTTATGATGGGATTCCAAATATTTTCTTTGAAGAAAGTTATGAAGGCCTCAACAATAATTAAATAATAGGGTGGTCCTCTCACTTTGATATGGATCACTATCATTGGCTGAGAAGACCTATCAGCTATCTTCAAAAGGATCAAAAATTAAGGTATGTGGCAAATATAATTTGATGTATTTTGGACTTTCTCACTATGTAATCATTGCTCCTCATGGAACTCGTCTCTAGAAGGGGAGATAATATCATGGATAAGATTTATTCTAATAATCATTTTATATATATTTATTGGTGATTGGTAGGCTAAAAATTTGGCCAACAAGCTAGCCACGTGTCGCATGTGTTGATAGCTTATAGATCAAGGTAGCCATGTGCCGCACATGTTGGTAGCTTGTAGAATAAGCTAAATATGTGATACACATATATGAAACCTATCTTGCAAGTTTGACATGTGTCTTACAAGTTGGACACTTGTTGGAGGTTCTATAGAATGCTGCCATGTAATTCTTAAATAGATAGTATATACAAAGATAAGAGTGAAGCTTTTTTCATTCTTATCAATTCCTTTTTTGCTTCTAGTCTAGTTTAATAGTCTCTTGTATTTTCTAGTCTTTGGCAATAGCCATTCCAATTTCTTCTTGAATATACATATTCTCTTGTTTCTATTTTTTTATTTTCTTTTGACATAGTTTTTACTAAATTATGCATCTATTTTAGTTCGTGGCCTTGACAAAAGCACCTTCTCAAAACAAAATTAATAACAATAAGTTCTCCAAAACACTCACAAAACTTGACTTGATAAGAATGCTAAGTCAAGAAGAGGTTCTCTACTATATCCTTAAATTATAAGTGGATGAAATTATCTATTAAATAAAAATTGGTAAATTAGATAAAAAATAAAAAATTACAAAATAGACTAGTAAAATATAAATTAATCTATTGTAATATCAATATAACATGACTTGACATTTAATTCTCCATATTATGATAACTGTTGTGTAAATAAAAATTATCATATATAATAAATTGAATGTCACAAATCAACATCAAATATGCAATCAAATATTAATTAAAAATATATAATACATACATCTTGAAATACTCTTTCTAATGGATCAAGAGCCCTTTTAATTAGCTAGGACTAAAATGCATATAAAGTTGAAATAATTATCACAATTATATTGTTGTTACAACTGTATGCATCCAAATTGGTATAGTGATAACTAGATAGATCAAACAAGTTAATTAATGAAGTGACTAAAAAAAAATACATAAGGTATAATATGAGCTACATCTTTACTTGCCTTCAATAGTTTTTTAGTGCCAAATATTTTGGTCAATTTCTATTGATGCTTGAATCTTGAAACTACAACTAGTACTTATCAATTGAATGACAACTTCACCATTAATATGTGGCAAATTCACAAGAAGGCTTTAGCTAGTCTTAACAAATGAAATATGATTAGAAGGCCTTTTATAAAGAAGGTAAGTCCAATCTTTGAAAGGTAGAGCCAAAAGAAGTGGTGTCAACATTCTATATGCCATCTATATTGGTGATGGTCATGCACTAATATGGTAGCTTTGTTTTGTTTTGTTTTATTTTATTTTTTATTTTTTTAATACAAATAAAGTATAGAAGACCATCTAATATAACTTATAGCTTAGGATAAATAGATCTATTAATAAATAAATAATAAAGAGCATAATTCTTTAAATGCTTTCAACACTCATGTCCATGCTTGTTTTCTAACAACCAAATATCACTAGGCAATACATGCAAAGAATTGTGCATCCTACCTTGATATTAAATATCATAGGTATTACAAATATATAATTTGTATCAAGGATACAAGAATATAGAATAAGAGACTTGAACTAAGACAACGTTTTTAAAAGAAATCAACAAGAATTTAAATTAATCAAATGAATACACAAACAATATCAAGAAAGGTGAGCTAGAATTCCAAAAGATGCGTTGTCAAGACTAAAGAACTTTTCAGCCTCAATCCCAATACATACTCCTATTTAGGATGCTTCTTGAGTGGCTTCCATCAAACTAAGAAGCTTCTACCAATTGGGAAGCTTTTTGAGCTCCTTCCACTAATTCAAAAGCTTCTTGAGTTCCTTCTACTAGCTCAGAAGCTTCTTAAGCTCCTTCCACTAACTAGGAAACTTTTCAACCGACTTTCACTAATTAAAAAGCTTTTCAATTGACTTTCATTAACTAAAGAAGCTTCTAAAATATTCTAAAAGGTTCTATGAACCTCCAAAGTATATGTTCCCAATATCACTTCCTTTTCTAGTGACGATGTCATACTGCATTTATGTGCAGTGTATAAAAATATTAAAAATCTTGTATCTATTGTTAATATATATGTGAGTGCTAGAGATTATTTTAGAATATATTATAAGGAGAGGATTTATTATAGTCACTTAGTTAGTGAATTAAGATGGCTATTTGTTTTGTTCCTATCTTACTTATATCCTAGAATAGACTCTTTTGTAATTAGAAGAAAGGTAAAGGTTGTTTTACCTTTCTTGTTGACTTTGAGATAGAATGGACCTTGTGAGGGATAAGAAAGAAGAGCATGGGGTGAATAGGACCTATCCAATAGGATTTGGATATCCATGTGGGCGTGTCATAGTCTAATATGGAAAAAAAGGAAGATATACTCATCTTGATAGACCTAAGAAGAGGGGCAATTTTGAGTGGTGAATTTTTGGAAGAGATAGCTCCAAGGAGATAGAAGCGTTTGTAATGAAAATTAGTGGGTGTATTCTTCGAGTTGTGAGGATTCTAGAACCTATTCACTTACTTATTTTGAAGTTGTGAGCAAACAATTATGCTTGTTTTAGTAGAGTAGGATTTGTTGCCACCTGATGGAGAGGGGCAGAAACTTCGAGCTGCCACTGCAAGTTTGATTTCAACTCTTTCTGTCACAGACACAGAATATAGACATGAAGTCTAAACAAGAAGTTCAAGAAGAATTGGCATGAACTAGATTAATCAGATGAGTACAAAAACAACACCAGAGAGGTGAGCTAGAGCTCCAAGAAATGTGTTGTCCAGATTGAAGAACTCTTCAGCCTCGACTCCAATATATACTCCTACCTAGGAAGCTTCTCAAGTAGCTTCTTCCAACTAGGAAGCTACTCAAGCAACTTCTACTAACTAGGAAGATATTAGAAGGCTCTAAAAGATTCTAGAGAGTTCTAGGAAACTTCTAGAATATTCTAGAAATTTCTATTAAGTATGTCTTTGACACTAGGAAGATATTAGAAGGCTCTGGAAGGTTCTAGAGAATTCTACAAAACTTTTAGAATGTTCTAGAAGGTTCTAACAAGTATGTCCTTGACATCACCTCCTCTTCTAGCTTCGAGGTCTCCGAGAAGCCATTTGAGATGTATACTCATAAACGTAGGAAATTTGTCACATAGTCTCTGTAATATACTCTAGCTGTCGTTCACGAGGCAGATGATTCATGGGTCCTTGTAGCCACCGATAATGACCAATATCTTCTACTTGACACCATGCTTGAACTTCTATATCTTCATTGTGGAAACAACCTGAAAATATCGCTTCGCCACTACTTGCATGAGCTAGTTCAACTTCAAAGACAATTACATGTGACTTGCTGCTTGGTATTCTTCGATGTCTTCTTGACTCTTCTAATTTTTCATCTTGAGGTCGACGTCATGAGCTACTCAGTTGAGATGGTACCACTAATACAGTATCTACATTCTCACTAGCCATATCTAAATACACCTTGATATTAGATATCTTGATACTATGAAATACAATGAGTTATGTTTTGATGAGACCTGGATCCCTTTTCTATTCATTTCTCCAGAGAAGGCTTCATCTTCACGCTTTGTTAATGACCAGCTTTTGGATTATTAGGATATCATCGATGGAATTCTCGTACCTTTTGAGATGCATTGGTAAGATTTTTGGCCGATTCCCATGTTCTTTCATTAATATCGTAGCTATTCCAATGCACAAAGTACTCTAATTTATTCCATCTTTGCCGTGAATCTAGTATCCTTTCCACCTCATATTCTTCGTTGTTTTCAATTTTTATATTAGGTGGCGGACATTGCACTCTTCCAGAAAAAGACGATTCTCGGTAAGGCTCTAACAGAGAAACATGAAAGACAAGGCGTACCTTCATAACACCTGGTAATTCTAAGCGGTACGCCACATGATTGATTTCCTTCAGGATAACAAATGGTCCCAATCTTCGGTAGTCCAACTTATCACATGGCCGCTTGGTGTTGATATTTCGTCGAAGCAGCCATATTTTATCTCTAATCTTAAAATTAGGTGCGTGATTCTGAAATTTATCTAGGGATGCTTTGTAAGATTCTTGGGCAATTTGCAATTGAAGCTTCAATGTGGTTTGAAGCTTCGATAGGTGCTGCAGCAATCCTTCAGCTGCTGGGTTGTTATTCGCTGATGGACTCAATAGATCAAGCTTCAGATGGTACCCATAGTTAGAAAAGAATGGTATTTTTTGAGTCGACCCATGAAGGGTGTTGTTATATGCAAACTTGGCTAGCACTAGATATACAGTCCAATCATCTTGCTGATAGTTGATGCTGCATCGTAAATAGTGTTCCAAAATTTGATTCACCCGTTTCGTTTGGCCATCAATTTGAGGATGGAATGCCAAAGAAATCTTGATGTCCACCTTCAATATTTTAAAAAAAAAATCTCCAAAAATTTGATACAAATTGGGTTCTTCGATCCGACACAATATCATCTGGTAGACCATGATATCGATACACATTATCAAAGAAGAGCCTTGCTGTGTCTTTGCTTGATGATGTCTTCTTACAAGGGATAAAATGTGCCATCTTTATAAGTCGATCCACTACAACAAAGATGCTGTCAAATGAATTTGATGGCGGGAGATCTATAATAAAGTCCATGGAAACTGAAGACCATGGACAACACGGAATGGGCAATGGCTGTAGAAGTCCATAAGGGTGATGTCGAGGGTTCTTAGATCTTGAACAAATGTCACAAGAGAGGACAAAATCCTTCACATCCTTCTACATTTGGGACCACCAGAAATCTTGGGAAATGAATTCCAAGGTCTTATTGAATTCAAAATGTCCCGCAGTTGGAAAGTCATAACGAGATTGAAGGATTAAAAGTTGTGCTGGCCCTTTTGGGATATACAGCCACTCCTCAAAGTATAAGAGATCTCCTTCAACCTTAAACTTGTCATCATTCATACGCTGCTTAATATCAAGGACTATTGAATCTTCAATGGTCGCAGCACGTACCTGGTTGAGGAAGTCAGCATCAATTGGCACCACAACAGCACAAATCCTGAATTGCTCTAGCTTTAATAATGTTGTACACTATTGATCAAGCGCTGCTTCTCCAATCTTCGGTGCAAGATATGATCTTCTTGATAAGGCATCGGATAGTCCATGGTACTTTCCAAGCCGATAAGTAATAACGAAGTCAAATCTAGATAGTGACATATTCCATCGAGCTTGACGACGGTTTAAAACCCGAGCAAACATGAAATATTCTAGATTCTTGTGATCCGTATATACGGTCACCGGATGCGCAGCTCCTTTGAGGAAGTGATGCCACTCTTGGAAAGAATCCACTATAGCAAGGAGTTCTTTATCATGAATCTCATAGTTGATCTCAGCCGCAAAAAACTTTTGTGAATAGATTGCAACCGGATGAAGCTTATTGTCGATGCCTATCTGCTAAAGTACGGCTCCTAAAGTAAAATCCAAAGCATCGGTTTCCAAATAGAAAGCCTTTGCAAAGTTTGGGTGTACCAAGATTGGAGCCATAATAAATGCCGTTTTAAGATTTTGAAATGCTTTTTCGGCTAGAGATTCCCATTCTAGCTTATCTTTACATGTTAATCGAGTGAGCAACAACTTGAGAATAATTCTTGATAAAGATCCGATAGAAGTTAGCAAAGCCAAGAAAACATTGTACGTCTCTAACCGTCTTTGAAACTTCCCAGGACACAATTGCTTCCACCTTCTTGGGATCCATCTTCAAGCCTTCCGTAGTCGCAACAAATCCTAAAAACTCCATCTCAGTTTGGTGAAATAAGCACTTCTCCAACTTGGTGTAGAGTCCTCGCTCGCGTAATTTTTCGAGTACTAAACAAACGTGCTTCTTATTCTTTTCTTTATTTTCAAAAAATATCAAGATATCATCTAGATAAATGACAACAAAATCGTCTAGATATTCTCGAAAAATATTGTTCATCATGTGTTGAAAAATCGCCAGAGCATTGATAAGACCAAATGGCATGACATTATATTCAAAATGACCATACCTTGTACGAAAAGCTGTCTTCCATTCGTCTCTTTCTTTGATTTGCACAAGGTTGTAAGCTCCTCTTAGATTAATCTTTGTAAAGATCTTTGCACGTCCAAGTTGTTCCAGAAGACTAGAGATCAAAGGTAATGGATAGCAATTCTTCTTTGTCACCTTGTTGAGACCTCGATAGTCCACGCACATCCATAGTGAGCCATCCTTCTTCTTCACAAATAAGATTGGTGCCCCAGTTGGCGATTTTGAATGACAAATGAAGTTCTTGGCTAGGTTCTTGTCAATGTATTTCTGCAACTCAGCCAACTCCATCTACGATAGGTTGTAGATTGGGCCAAAAGGCGGTTGTGCTCCTTCTTGCAATTCTATGGCACAATCATATGGTTGATGTTTTGGTAGCATGTCAGCATTCTTCTTTTGGAACACGTCTTGAAAATCCTTGTATTGTTCCGGTATTCCTGCTGTTGAAATCTGCTCTCCACTAGTTGGAGCCACATAAATGACCAATGGTGTGCCTTCCTTGCACGATCTTACAAATGTTCTTGCTCCAATGAACAAGGATTTTTTGATTTGGGGTCTTCTTTTAGGCTTGTCCTTAGGTTGTTCTATGGGAAATGTTATCCTCCGCAACCTCTAATCTATGGATGGATTATATTTTTTCAATCAAGAAAGACCAAGAATAATAGGATTTGACGGGGTACTAATAATATTAAAAATAATATAACTACTGTGGTCTTTAAACGTCACTTCTATAGGTTCTGATTCATGGGTGGCACTACCAGATAATAAAAGTCGTCCATCTATTACTTCTATGTGAACAGGTTTGAATTTTTGTATTAGAGGAATTTTGAGACGCTTAGCAAATTCTTGGTCTAAGAAACAAGCAGATGCTCCTGAATCTAATAAGGCTAAGGTTTTTAATTTTTGAGGATCAAAAGATAAAGAAATTATAAAACAACAGGCAGGTTGAATAGAAAGAGAGGAACCTGGTTTTGATTTGTCCAGCCGCACGTTTCCTATTGTGGCTGGGCATCCTCGTTTTCCTGAACAAATGCACCTCTATTCTTGATGCTGCGTCCATTTTGCTTCTTTGGACAATTTTTAGCTCTATGGCCTTCTCCACCGCAATAAAAGCACAAACCTTTCTCCAGACGCTGCTTCTTTTCTTCTGGAGTAAGGAATTTGACACGTACTGCATCAATCTGCATGTCTTCTGTCTCCACTTGTGAATTTAGGCTACTTGCCGATATAATTGCACCGTGATGACTTATATATTGTCTGGAGTGTTGGTCTTGGTGACATTGAAATAGGTGGTTATCGCACTTTATAGCTTGGCTAATGGCTTCGTTGAGCATTCGTAGATCAGGAAGAGATAATAACAAATCCTTCACGTCGTCCTTTAGATCCCAATAGAATTGGCTCATCAATGCTTCTTCATCCCAATTGATGTCGCATGCCAATTGCCTTAAATCTGATACATAGACTGATGCAGAGCGAGTCCCTTGTTGTAGTGATCAAATTTTTGTTGTAGCCCACCGAGCCTTGTCATGCTTGCCAAATTCTTCTGCAAATGCCTCCAAAAAAGTCTCAAAGTTGTTCAAAATCAGTGATTTTTTTTCAAATAGAGGAGCAAATCACGATAAAGCTTGTTCCGTAAGCAAAGTTCCAAGCAATCCAACCCGTGATTCCTCCGTTGGATAACGTTCAGGTTGTAGAGCTGTTATTAACTTGATTTCAATGATGAAACCTCAAAACTTGGAGCATGTGCCATCAAACTTGTTTGGAAGGCTAATACGAGGTTCCTTTCATTGTGGAAATAATGGTTCTCATTGAACCACAAGTAAAGCTGCTTCTTCTGGTGCAAAAGCTTGAGGTTGATGAAGCCGAGATTGTGCTATTCGGGATGCTCCATCATTATGAAGTCTTGCAAAGACTCCTTCCATCACTGTAGTTCTTTGTGATAACGTAGCAAGAGCATTCATAATGGCGTCCATCTTGGACTCCAAACTTTCATTCATATTAATGTCTTGACCTCCAACCATTCTAAGAGAAAGGAAGTAATTGTTTCTACAAGGAGGAAATATTGGTTTAGAAGAGGGTACTCCGCAACCTCTAAAATGCCTTAAGACCTTCAAGAAGAGGGGTAATCCAGTCTCTCTAAGAAGAATAAGATCCCAATATTATGACAAAAAGATATTAGTTTAGAGGAGGGTAATCCGTGGCGAAGTCCGCTTCAGGTAGTACGCAAGGTCCCTCTTTACAATCAAGTTGGATCCAATATGCACAAACTTTTTTTTAAACTTTTCTTTTATAGCCACAAAACCATGTGTATAATAAATCAACAAACTAGAAGCTTGGAAATTTATAAATCAAAATCCAGCCGTTTATATAAGTTCAAATTTTGGAAACATAGAATTCACTTCTTTAGTCATCTTCACAAAAATTCTCAACCGCAAATTCATTACCGATCACCAGATATCATCAAAATATTAGCAAGTAATTATATAAGTAAAACCAAATCAGAAACTTGAAAATTCATAATTTAAGATCCAACTGTTCAAATAAGCTCAAAATTTGGGAAAACATATCTCATACCTTTGATCTTTGTCTCATAAATTTTGAGCCGTGAATTCATTGTCGATCATTAGATATCACCAAATCCTTGGCAGATGCTTTTAGAAGTCAAATTTCAATCCGAAACTTGAAAATTCATAATTTAAGATCCAACCGTTCAAATAAGCTCAAAATTTGGGAGAACATATCTCATACCTTTGATCTTTGTCACATAAATTTTGAGCCGTGAATTCATTGCCGATCATTAGATATCACCAAATCCTTGGCAGATACTTTTAGAAGTCAAATTTCAACCTGAAACTTGAAAATTCATAATTGAAGATCCAGCCGTTCAAATAAGCTCAAAATTTGGGAAAACATAACTCATACCTTTGATTCTCATCACATAAAATTTGAGCTATGAATTCATTGCTGATCGTTAGATATCACCAAATCCTTGGCAGATACCTTTAAAAGTCAAAACCCTAGGCACCCAAGAACAAATTTGCCATTACTCCCTAATCAAGGTTTCAATTGACATGAGATTTTAGACATAGACTCTTTATAGTATAAATAATATGTACACAAAAAATGAGCTTCGAATTCTTCTTGAAACTCAAGTTCTAGCTTAAAGCAAATCCATCTATTTATCTAACTTCTTCAAAAACCCAGTTTAGATTGCTGGGTTTAACTAGCCATATCTCACTCAACCTGAACTCATTTCTATCAATTCTTGGACGTAAAATGTGTAGCTTGAAGTCTAGTTTCTGACCCAACTTTTAGATTTCTTGCTAGTATCTTAAAACTTCTAATACCCCCTGAAAAGTGACAGTAGGTGTCATATTAGTAGTCTAAGTTCAAACAAGCATATCTCTCTCATCTAAGCTCCGAATCCTGCGTTTCTACCACCTAAACTCATGCCAAGAAGACGCTCTCCTTGAATACCTCTCTGCCTTTGCCAAAAAACCCCTTTCTCTTCTCCTCCGAGCTCGTCAAAGAAGTCGCAGCCAAGGTCTTCAAAGTCCAAGTCAACAATTAATAGTTTAAAGTTATAAAAAACCCAAATCTAATCCTCCAAGTCAGCACTATTAATGGTAGCCGACTATTGACATCCAAATCTACTATTTATCCTTGGTAAATCCTTAATTCAACCTCAAAGTCAAAACTCCTTATATCTACAAATATAACCCTGAATCTACTAAAATCTAAGATTGAAAAAAGATAAAAGAAATAAAAGAAAGTTTCAAGGCTAGATCAAAGTTAAAGTTAAGATTAAAGATAAGGTAAAAATTTAACTAAAGAAAAAGAAAGAAAGTGAGAAATTTTTTCTAAACTATATAAAAAACTTAGATTGGTAAGAAGAAAGAAAGAACTTAATAAAATTTTGAAGAAAAGATAATTAAGTTAGGTTTCTATATATGAATGTATTTACTTCACGACATAATCTCTAAAATACTAGTGTACCATGAAGAAGAGGGGTAATCCACACTCCAACAAGAAGGAACTAACTCTGATATCCAAGGTGAGAGTAGTCTCGACAAATTGTCATGGACACAAAATATAGATTTGAAGTCTAAACAAGAAGTTTAAGAAGAACTTGCAAGAATTGGATTAATATCATGGACACAAAATATAGACTTGAAGTCTAAACAAGAAGTTCAAGAAGAACTAGTAGGAACTAGATTAATCAGATGAGTACAAAAACAACACCAAAGAGGTGAGCTAGAGCTCCAAGAGATGTGTTGTCAAGATTGAAGAACTCTTCAGCCTCGACTCCAATATATATTCCTACCTAGGAAGCTTTTCAAGCAGCTTCCTCCAACTAAGGAGCTTCTCAAGCAACTTCTACTAACTAGGAAGATATTAGAAGGCTGTAGAAGGTTCTAGAGAGCTTTAAGAAACTTTTAGAATATTCTAGAAGGTTCTAACAAGTATGTCCTTGACACTTTTTTAGTGAAATTTATAGAAAGTGTGGAAAATTGGGCTAGCTTTCTATAAAGACATCTCTTGTAGCGTTTGGAGTTGGAGAGCAAAAGTTGTGAGCTTGAGAGTGGGAAAGGATTTGCTGCCACCCGATGAAGAGGGGTAGAGACTTTGTTCAACCACCTAAGTCGGACAGTCTCTTCAATATTTTTGATAATTTAGATGCTTATAAAAGCTTATTTAAGCTTTTCACAAAATCAAAAATCAATACATTTGGAGCTTTGATGAAAGTTTTATGAGCCGTGAAGTATCAAAGAGGGCAAATTGTTGCTACGGTTTGAAGAGTAGAATCAACTAGCTATAAAATCTAAAGTTTGAGAGGCATGCATGCAAAATTTTAGAATAAGTTAGCTGATAAAGTGAGCTTTCTAAAAAGCTATTGCATGTCCAATTTAGAGAAGGGAAGTGATCACAATAAAGGCTGAAGTGAAGAAGAGCTTTGCTGCCTTTGCATTTGCTTGGAAATTTTAGTGCCTATTTCTTTTAGCCATAACTTTTAAACGGTAGATCATATATTTGTAAAATTTTGATATGTTTTATAATAGATTATTGGCTTTCTATAGGCTATAAGCACGCTTGATTTGACCTTTGGATGAATTTTTAGTGATTTATTTAGTTTTAGCTTATTGTACAACTTGTATTCCTCATATGCGGTTGTATTTTGAGGTATACTTGAATACATACACACTTTGCTTATACCTTTTATACAAGTATATATACTTGTATTTATATCAAGTATTTATATAAGTATTTTATAAGTATTATATATAATATTTGTATAAGTATTTATATAAGTATTATACCAAGGATTATACATTATTTTATTCAAGTATTTATACTTTATATTTATACAAGTCTTATATAAGTATAATACAAGTATAATTTGAAAGCTTGAACAAATATTATGCAAGTATAGAAGATACTTGCACGGCTTCCTCTTATGTTCCCTGCTAGTTCTAGTAGCAGTTAGGAATCCGGCGTTTTCCTAAGGCGAATTCTCTCTACGCGACAATGAGTTTCAAGAGGAGCTTGATCTTATGACATATGTAAGAAATTGAAAATATGATGTAGTAATAAAGCTATGTATTTTGTTCTCTGTTCTTAGATAATAGGTTTTATTGGTCCTGAAAGAAATTTCCTATGGCCGTGAGCTAGTACCTCCATTGTTAAAATATCCCATCTAAAGATTTGATCTTCATTGCGACCTTCAAAACATCCTCCAAACAAAATCTTAGGACTAAAAAGATTCACCTTTCTAAGCTGAAGCAATATTATTTATACTCAAGTATTGGAATCAAGACTTGTATAGTTGAATCTTATTCCTAATGGCTCCAACTAACGTTGTACTTGGTGCTAAAATGTATTGTCCTTACTTTGTTCAATTGAAGGCTGTGAAAATTGTATTAGTTTATTTGAAGCTTGCGTGGCAAACAAATCTTTTGAGTCTTGTTCTTTCAATGTTTGAAGGTTTGACATGGTGATTAACTTGCTTCTACCACCCTATTTTATGTTAGAATAGACAACTACATACTGATGAAGACTTTAATTTAACTCTTCCCCTTTTATAAGTATGTCTTGAATTCAATCTTCATAAAGAAGTTATCATCAAATACGTTTGGATTTGTGGAAATAGAATCAATAAAATTTATATACCTTATGAGGCACATTGATAAGATTTTTGGCTGATTTCCATGTACACTTATTAATGTCATAATTCCATCAATAAACAAGATATTCTAATTTATTCCACCTTTGTCGTGAATCCAATATCTTTTCAACCTTGTATTCTTCATGGTCTTCAATTTCAATACTAGGCGGCAATTGTTATACTCTTCTTGAAATATGTGACTTTCTATAAGGTTCTAAAAGAGAGCCATGAAAAATTAGATGTATCTTCATAGGAGATAGTAATTTTAAGCATTTTGTTATTGGATTGATTTGCTTCTGGATAGAAAATGATTTTAACCTTTGATAGCCCAACTTATCACATAGCCGCTTGGTCTTGATATTCTATTGAAGAAGCCATATCTTATCTCCAATATGAAAAGCAAGTGATTGATTCCTAAATTTATTTACAGATATCTTGTAAGCATCTTCAGCTGCTTATAATTGAAGCTTCAAGGTTGTTTGGTAATGTGAACGATGCTTTACAAATCCTTCAACTGCTAAATTATTATTCTTTAGTATATTTTACAAATCAAACTTTGGATGATATCCATAATTAGAATAAAATAGTGTTTGTTGAATTAATACATGAATAATATTATTATATATAAATTTTACAAATGGTTGATATAAGATCTAATTGTCTTATTAATACTTAATGTTGCATTGCAAATACTACTCCAAAATTGAATTAACTTGTTCTTTTTAGCCATCAATTTGAAGATGGAAAGTCAAAGAAAGTTTAATATTCAGATTTAATATTTTAAAAAGATATTTTTAAAACTTAGATATGAATTGCAATCCTTGATCGGATACATTATCATCTAGTAGGCCATGATATGAATATATATTATCAGAAAAGAACCTTATCGTTTTTTCACTAGACGTTGTCGTGTTATAGTTTGGCTACTATGTAAAAAAATTGTACATGTATATTTAATGTACAATTTATTACTTAGGTAAATGAAAGTCATATCAATGGATTTTATTGGTTATAGGATGTGATTAGGTTGCTAGTTTAGAAAGGATCTATTAAAAGGATTATTATTAAGGATTGTACAACCTTATTTTTTTTTTAGTAGTGACTTTTGAAGTTAATTTTATATTGATAGTAACTTGTATATATCTTAAGTCACCTTTGTTAGATATTGGTGATCTTGAAGATCTTAGTTTACTTCTTTTATTTGGTGCTTAAAGCACCAAGTATGTAAATCTTATAAGAAGAAAGGTTAGAAAAGGGTTTTTAGTGTAAAAAGGGTAGTTTGGCCATCCATGTGGATGAATAGAGGTAGATGATAGAAATCTCTATTCTAATTGGCCAAAAATCATGTCCAATGGTCTTCAAGGAGGCTGCTCGAGGGTTTATTAGGAGTTAGGGTTTGTTTTTGGAGGGGAGTCGAACATCAGAGGCTAGGATCATAAGGTTTAGATTTTTGGATCTGGTTTAGGTGCAAATTTTGTGTGATTTGCACTTTTTATGAAGAAGTTATAGGCGCCCAAAGTTAAGGTGTTGATTTTGGACCTATTGTCACTCTTCTAGATATAACTCGCGCATATAGAAAGCAATTGAGGATCGGCAATTGGGGTTGGAGAGAACACTTTTACGGCTATACTTTTCACGTATGGCTTGATAAAATTCAACCTACGATGAAGGAGATATTGGGAGTTGAAGTTAGTACTTACAACCTTAAGGGCAGTAAGTGACCCAATTACATAGTAGTTACATTTTGAGCTATATCTAATGAAATTTGAAAGATTTTTGGCTCAAAATTTTCAAGAGTGTATATGCTTATGTTGTAAGACTATGTGCAAAAAGTTTATGGCATTAGGATTTTGGGTTTGTGAGATATAAGGAAAATAGTGCTCGGGTGTCTCTGAGCTAGGGTTTTAAGCACCTGCTAGGGATTTTGAGATATCAGACAATCAGAAATAAATTTGCGGTTGATTCTTTCTTGTGATGAAATTTAAGAGAATTATTTACACTTTTAACAAAATTTTATAGAAATTGAACGGTTGGATCAAGAGTTTTTGGACTCTAAAGTTTAGCAAGAAATAGGTCCTTGTAGATGAATAAAGTTTTGAAGGGTTTTTGTGGAAATTTGAACCCTTTTTGTACAAACTTACTTGAATACAAGAGGGTTTACATATATAATTTCTCTTCTGTAAGATTTTTAAATTATTTGTCTTTTTATTTGAGGACAAACGACTTGTTGGATTTTGCCATCAAATTTCAAATAAACTCTCCACAGCCAGGTACCCAGTGTATTTCCAGATAGAAGGCCACGTCATATGACAACATAGTCTTTTTACAAGAAATGAAATGAGCCATTTTTATAAGTCAATCAAACATTATAAAGATGCTATCTAATGAATTGGATGGCAGTAGATCTATCATAAAATCCATCAAGATAGAAGACCATGATCATCTTGGAATAGACAAGGATTGTAAGAATCTATAAGAACAATGTCAAGGATTTTTAGACCTTGAAAAAATGTCACATGAGAGCACAAAGTCTTTTATTGCCTTCCACATTTGAGACCACCAAAAATCTCAAAAAATAAGTTTCAAAGTTTTGTTAAATCTAAAGTGATCCATAGTTGAAAAGTCATGGTGAGATTGAAGAATACTTAGTCGTGTTGGTCCTTCTAAGATATACAAATATTCCTCAAAGTATAGAGTATCTTCCTCAAGTTTGAACTTATTAACATTTTTTTTCAATTGATGCTTGATATTAAAGACCAAAGCATCATTAGTAGTTGCAACATGCACATCATTGAAGAAACTAGAATCAATAGGTGCCGATGTAATAGTCGCACAAAGGCAAAATTGCTCCAATTTCAATAAAATTATAAATTATTGATCAAATGTTGTCTTTCCTATTTTTGGTAGAAGATATAATATCTTCAATAAAGCATTAGACAATCCGTGTTGCTTTCTAGTTGAATAAGTGATAGTAAAGTTAAATCAAAATAGTGACATATTCTATCAAGTGTAACAACAATCAAGAACAAAAGTTGACATAAAATAATCCAAATTCTTATGATCTGTATATATAGTCATAAGATGCATTTTTCTTTTAAAAAAATAATTCCATTCTTAGAAAGAATCCACAATAGCAAGAAACTCTTTATTATCGATTTTATAATTAATTTTGGTAGAAGAAAATTTTTAAGAATAAAATGCAACAAGATGGAGTTTATTGTCTATACCTATTTGTGAAAGTATACCGCATAGTGCAAAATTTGAAGCATCAGTCTCCACGTAGAATGCCTTTGTAAAGTCTGAATGTATTAATATCAAAGCTGTAGTAAATGCCATCTTGAGATCTTAGAATGCCTTCACTACTTGAGGTCCCCATTTTAACTTGTCCTTACATATCAATTTAATAAAAAGATCTAAGAAAATATTGTACGTCTTTCATAGGCTTTGAAATGGTCCATTATATAACCACATCTACTTTCTTGAGATCTTAGATCAAATCTTTAATAGATATGATGTATCCCAAAAATTCTATCTTTGATTGATGAAATATACATTTTTCTAACTTGGCATACAAACTTATATCTCACAGCTTTTGTAATATCAACTTGACATGCTCGTTATGTTCCTTCAAATTTTTTGAATAGATCAAGATATCATCAAGATAGATTACTACAAACTTGTCCAAGTATCCTTGAAAGATATCATTTATTAAATGCTGAAAGATAGTGGGTGCATTTGTTAGTCCAAAGGGTATGACATTATATCCAATATGTCCATACTTTGTCCAAGATACGGTCATCCATGCATCTCTTTCTTTAATCTTTACTATGTTGTATGCTGTACAAAGATCTATCTTAGTATAAATCTTAGCTTGGCTAAGTTATTCCAAAAGTCTTAAGATTAATAGTAGTGAATAATAATTTTTTATTGTTATTTTATTCAATCTTTGATAATCAACGCTTATATGCAAGGAACTATCTTTTTTTCTTCACAAAAAATATAAGTGCACATGCAGGAGACTTTGAATACCTGATGAAGTTCTTTACAAGAATTTCATCAATATAATCTTTCAATATCAAAAGCTCATTTTGAAAAAGATTATAGATTGGACCAAAAGGTAGTTGTGTTCCGTCTTGAAGATCTATAGCACAATCATATGGCCAATATTTTAGCAATATATCAGCATTTTTTTTTAAAAAACATCTTAAAATTTGCTATATTGCTTTGAAATACTTGCCAATGAAGTCATTTCTTTTTTAATTGGAATCACATAAATAAAAAATGGTATACCTTCTTTGGCCAATCTTATAAAAGTCCTTATTCCAATAAATAAAGATTTATTAATTTATGGAATTTTACAAATTTATTTTATAGAGATCTCTATTGAAAATATTATCCTTTCCAACATCCAATCTATAGATGGATTATGCTTTTTCAACCAAGATAGCTCGAGTATAACTAAATTTGAAGAAGTCCTAATAATGTTGAATACAATCTGGCTTCTATGATATTTGAATGACACTTCTATAGGCATGGTTTTGTAGGTGAGACTACTAGAAGATAAAGGCTGTCCATCTATTATTTCTACATGAATAGATTTGGATTTTTGTACCAGAGGAATTTTGTAAATCTTAGTGAATGCCTCATCTACAAAATAAGCAAATGTCTTTAAATCTAACAAAGTGGTTATTTGAAGCTTCTAAGGGCTAAAATACAAAGGATTTTGTAAAATAACAAGCAAGTTGAGCCAAAAGAAAAGAACTTGAATAGTTTTGTAATATTGGACTATCCAGCCACATGGTCTCTATTGTTGTTGAACATTGTCATTTTCTTAAATAATTATATTCCTTGTTTTGATAATGTATCAATTTTATTTCTTTGAATAATTGTCAATCTTGTGGCCTTCTTTGCCACAATACAATCATAGACCTTCTTCTATTTAATGTTTCTTTTTGTGTAGACTAAAAAATTTAAATTATACTGCATCAAATTATATATCTTCTACTTTTGAGTGTGAATTCAAAATGCTTGTTGATATAATAGGGATATATTGGATTGCATGTTGTCTTGTTGAAGTCTATGAACGTTGTTCTTATCAACATTGAAATAATTGATTATTATATTTTATGCCTTGGCTAATAGTTGCATTGAGTAATTGTAGATCCAAAAGTGACAATGACAAATCCTTTACATCATTTCTTAGTCTCTAATAAAATTAGCTCATTAAAGCTTCTTTGTTTTAATATCGCACACTAATTGCCTAAAATCAGATACATAAATTGATACAAAGTATGCCCCTTGACATAATGCTCCGATCTTAGTTGTTGTTCAATGAGCCTTGTCATGTTTTTCAAATGCTTCTGCAAATACTTCTATGAAAACTTCAAAGTTACTCAAAATTGATGATATTTTTTCAAACAAAGGAGCAAACTATGATAGTGCTTGCTCCATAAGTAAGGTGCCAACCAATCCAACCTATAGTTCTTCAATCGGATAAGTATCAAATTGCAAGACTGTTATTAATCAAATTTGGTTGATAAACCCTTAAAACTTTGAACGTGTACTATCATATTTGTTTGAAAGACTAACTTGAGGCTCGTTATGTTATTGAACAGGTGGATTTTCTTGGCGTAGTTTAGATAGTATTGCATCTTCAAGTGCAGAAGTTGGAGGTAGATGCAGTCTAGATTGTGGCACTCCAAATATTATATTTTTATCAAATTTTACAACAATCCCTTCAATCTTTGCAATCCTAGGAAATAAAGTAGTAAGGGTATTTATAATAGTGTCTAACTTGGATTTGGAAGATTTGGTCATACTAATATCTTGGCTTCTAATTATTTTAAGAAAAAAAAAAAAAAAAATCTATAAAAAGATAATATTAGCTTAAAGGAAGATAATCCACAACCTCTAAAATACTTTAAGACCTTAAAAGAGAGGGGTGATCCACTCTCTTATAAGAGGGACAAAGCTCAAATATTGTGATGAAGAAATATTAGTTTAGAGGAGGGTAATCTACAACCTGTAAAGCATTGATATACCTTTGAATAGAGGAGTAATTCACTCTCTAATAAGAAGGATTCAACTCTGATATTGAAGATGAGGTTAGTCTTGACAAACTGTCAAGGATACAAGAATATAAAACAAGAGACTTGAACTAGGACAAGGTTTTTAAAAGAAATCAATAGGAATTTGAATCAATCAAATGAATACACAAACAACACCAAGAAAGGTGAGCTAGAACTCCAAGAGAGGCATTGTTGAGACTAAATAACTCTTCAGCCTTGATTCTTATATATACTTCTATCTAGGATGCTTCTCGAGCGGCTTCTATCAAATTAAGAAGCTTCTCAAGCAGCTTCTAGCAATTGGGAAGCTTCTTAAGGTCCTTCCACTAACTTCAAAACTTCTCAGCTAACTTTCACCAATTAAGAAGCTTCTCAACCAACTTTCATTAACTCAAGAAGCTTCTTGAATATTCTAGAAGGTTTTGTGAACCTTCAAAGTATATAATCTTAATATTGTAAAGGTTCACAAAGAATTCTAGAACATTCTAGATCTTCCTAAGTTAATGAAAGTTGGTTGAAATGCTTCCTAATTGATGAAAGTAGCTCAAGAAGCTTTATAATTAGTGGAAGGAACTTAAGAAGCTTCTCAATTGATAAAAGCTGCTCAAAAAGCTTCTTAATTTAATAGAAGCTATTTAAGAAGCATCCTTTATAAGGATATATATGGAAATCAAGATTGAAGAATTTTTTAGTGTCAATAATACATCTCTTTAAATTCTAGTTCACCTTTTTTAGTGTTATTTGTATACTCATCTAATTAATTCAAATTCTTATTGATTTCTTCTTGAAATCTTATTCTAATTCAAGTCTCTTGCTTTATATTCTTATATCCTTGATAGTTTGTCAAGATTGCCTTCATCTTAAATATCAGAGTTAGATCTTTTTTTTATTAAAGAGCAGATTGTCTCTCTTATTAAAGATATACTAGCGCTTTAGAGGTTGTAGATTACCTTCTTTTAAATTGATATTTTCTTCATCACAATACTGAAACTTTATTACTTTATCTGCTAGGATTGTGAAGATTGAAGGAATTATTATAAAATTTTATAATGATTCAATATCTGGAGTATTACAATCTAGACCACATCCACCTCTAATCTTTGCACTTGAAGATGTAGTACTATGTATGCTACATCAAGAAAATCTATTTAATTAACAAAATAAGAAGTCTCAAATTAGTCTTTTGGAGAAATATGATGGTATACATTCAAAATTCTAAGGATTTGTTAACCAAATTCAATTAATAACAATTCTACAACTTGATACTTATTTGATAGAAGAATCATGGATTAGATTGGTTAATACCTTGCTTACAAGGCAAGCATTATCTTGATTTGCTTTCTTGTTTGAAAAGATATCACCAATTTTAAGCAACTTTGAAGTTTTTATAGAAGTATTTATAGAAGTATTTGGAGAACATGATAAGGTTTGTTGAACAACAACTAAGATCCAAATATTATATCAAGAAGAGCACTCTACATCAATCTATGCATTTAATTTTAGGCAACTAGCATGCAACATCAATTGGAACAATGAAGCCTTAATGAATTAATTCTATGGAAGACTATGAGATAATGTGAAGGATTTATTATTATCACTTCTAGATCCACAATTGCTCAATAAAGCCATTAGCTAAGTGTAAAATGGATAGGAATTTTAGGATTTACAATACATAGTTTGTAGGATTAAGAATAGACAAGAAGCCGATGAATGACCAGTTTACAAGGCAAAATGGATGAAGAAGTTAGAAAAAGTAATTATCATCAGTTGTGTAGCAACTAACATAGATGGAAAAAGTATAAATTGATTCGGTACAAAGGAATCGGGGTTAGACTGTGATAGTCTTGTGCCGGTATAAGCTTGGTGCTACCTCTCTCTTTTCTTTTGTTAGACTGTAGTGGAGGATCCGATGTCGGGTAGAGAAAATTTGTCTTGGGAAAATGCCGGATTCCTAGCTGCAGCTAGAACTAGCAGGGAACATGAGAAGAAGCCGTGCAAGTATGTTCTATACTTGCACAATATTTCTTCAAGCTTTCAAGTTATACTTGTATTATACTTGTACAAGTCTTATATAAATATAAAGTATTAATACTTGTATAAATACTTGTATAATACTTGTACAAATACTTATACAAATATTATGTATAATACTTATAGAATACTTGTAGAATACTTATATAAATACTTGATATAATACTTGTATAATCCTTAGTATAATACTTGTACAAATATTATGTATAATACTTGTATAATACTTATATAAATACTTGATATAAATACAAGTATATATACTTATATAAAAGATATAAGCAAAGTATGTATGTATTCAAGTATACCTCAAAATACAACCGCATATGAGGAATACAAGTTATACAACAAGCTGAGACTAAATAAATCACTAAAAATTCATCCAAAGGTCGAATCAAGCGTGCTTATAGCCTATGGAAAGCCAATAATCCATTGTAAAACATATCAAATTTTCACAAATAGATGACTTACCATTTAAAAGTTATGGCTAAAAGAAATAGGCGCTAAAATTTCCAAGTGAATGCAAAGGCAGCAAAGCTCTTCTTCACTTCAGCCTTCGTTGTGATCACTTCCCTTCTCCAAATTGGACATGCAATAGCTTTTTAGAAAGCTCACTCCATCATCTAACTTGTTCTAAAATTTCGCATGCATGTCTCTCAAACTCCAGATCTTGTAGCTAGTTGATTTTACTCTTCAAACCCTAGCAATAATTTGCCCTCTTTGACACTTCACGGCTCATAAAACTTTCATCAAAGCTCCAAATGTATTGATTTTTGTTTTTGTGGAAAGCTTACATAAGCTACTATAAGCAGATAAATTATCAAAAAGATTGAAGAGACTGTCCGACTTGGGTGGTTGAACAAAGTCTCTGCCCCTCTTCGTCGGGTGGCAGCAAATCCTTTCCCACTCTCAAGCTCACAACTTTTGCTCTCCAACTCCAAATGCTACAAGAAATGTCTTGATAGAAAGCTAACACAATTTTCCACACTCTCTATAAATTTCACTGAGAAAGAGTCGAAACCAAACTTGCAATAGCAGTTCGAATTTTCTGCCCCTCTTCGTCAGATGGCAGCAAACCCTACTCTACTAAAACAAGCATAATTTTCTGTTCACAACTCCAATATAAGCAACTGTGTAGGTTCTAGAATCCTCACAACTTGAAGAACACACCTACCAATTTTCATTACAATTCCTTCTATCTCCTTGGAGCTATCTCTCTCCAAAGTTCACCACTCAAAACTCCCTATCTCTCGGTCTAGCAAGAGGAGTATATCTCCCTTTCTTTCCATATTAGACTATGAGATGCCCACATGGGCAGCCAAATCCTATTGGATGGGCCTTATTCACCCCATGCTCTTCTTTCTTACCCCTCACAAGGTCCATTCTACCTCAAAAGTCAACAAGAAAGATAAAATAACCTTTACTTTTTTTCTAATTACAAAAGAGTCTATTCTAGGATATAAATAAGGTAGGAACAAAACAAATAGCCATCTTAATTCACTAACTAAGTGGCTATAATAAATCCTCTCCTTATAATATCTTCTAAAATAACTTCTAGCACTCACACATATATTAACAATAGATACAAGATTTTTAATATTTTTATACATTGCACGTAAATGCAGTACGACACCGGATTCTATTTCGATGGATTATACCATGTCAATGATGAAGTACAGTATTAAAATAGAAAATTTTATATATGTGGATGAATAAGAAATTATAATTTTTTGATGCGTGAGTTTATTGTGGCGAATTGGAGGTCGAAGATCAGATATGTCAATGTAGTTTGATTGTAGATGAGAGTGTTATGTCGTATTGACTGTGAGAGTTGAACAGTGAAGGAGAATATTGGAGAAATGACTTGTTTCAAAAGACATTCTTAATGAGGAATTATTTCCAGTGATTGGAGAGTAAAGCGGATATATGCAGTCTATGGAAATGGTACAACATTGCCGGTTGTTGTTATGAGCTCGGAAGAAGACAATAGATTACAATAGGAGAATTGGTAGAGGATTGTGTTATGAAGTTTATTTTTAGTTACGAAATAGCAAAACCAATAGAGTGGACGGCCTTATTTTAAAAGCGTATATGTGTGCATTGGACTCTAATGTTTAGAAGGTGGTTAGTTGTGTGACCCTAATAGTTTAATTAAATGCGGATAGTCTCTTCTTGTGTTCAAATCCCCGTTTATAAGTTTACTCTAGGTAGTATTGGTAGAGTAAGTGTGACGAAGAAGAATAACACCAAGCTATAAAATATGATAATTAATTATTCCAATATCATCAAGATTAACATTCATAAACTTCAACCAAACAATATGCAATCCAATACACTCATGCTATATTGGTAAGCATTCTAAATTCAAATTTAGAAATATAAGATATGTAATTTGATTCAGTATGTTTTAAATCTTTTAGTCCATAAGAAAAGAAGCATCAGATGGAAGAAGGTTTATGCTTGTATTGTAGTAAAGAAGGCCATAAGGTTAGCAATTGTCTAGAAAAATAAAATTAATATATCATAAAAATCAAAAATATAATTATTTAAGAAAACAAAGATGTTCAGCTACAATAAAGATTGTATAGTTGTATAATTTAATATTATAAAATTATTTAGGTTCTTCTCTTTCTGCTCAACTTACTCACTATTTTACAATTCTTTTATATTTTGGCCTTTAAAAGCTTCAAATAATTGCCTTATTAAATTTGGAGGCATCTGCTTGTTTTATAAATGAGGCATTCGCTAAGTTTCATAAAATTCTTCTAGTATAAAAATCCAAAATTATTCATATAAAGATTATAGATGAATAATCTTTATCCTATAATAATATCATTCATAAAATATTACCTATAGAAGTATTGTTTGAAGATCATAGCAATCAAATTATATTCAATAATATTAGGACTCCTTCAAATCTTATTATTCTTGGACTTTTTTAATTAGAAAAGCATAATCCATCTATAGATTAGAGATTATAAAGAATGATATTTTTAATAGAAATTCTTACAAGAAAACTTTATAAAAAGTCACGAATTGATAAGCCTTTATTTATTGGAATAAGGGCTTTTATAAGATTGGCTAAAAAAAATATACCATTTTTTATTTATACAACTCCAACTAAAGAAGATATTTCTTTATTAACAAGTATTCCAAAGCAATATAATAAATTTTAAGATATTTTTTATAAAAAAATATTAATATATTTATAAAGCATTGAGCATATGATTGTGCTAAAGATCTTCAAGAAGGAATGCAACCACCTTTTGGCCCAATTTATAATCTTTTTCAGAACAAGCTTTCAACGTTGAAGGATTATATTGATGAAAACCTTTCAATGAATTTTATCAGACATTCAAAGTCTCCAACAGATACACCTATATTTTTTGTAAAAAAATAATGGTTCTTTATATATGTGTATTGATTATTAGGGATTGAATAAGATAGCAATGAAGAATTGTTATCTACTATTGTTAATTTCAAGACTTTTGGAATAACTCCACCCAACCAAGATCTATACTGAGATAGATCTTTGTGGAGCATACAACTTGATATGGATAAAAAGAGACAAATAGAAGACCTTATTTTGGACAAGATATAGATATTTTTAATATAATGTCATGCCTTTTAAACTAATAAATGCACCCATTGTTATAAAAGAGAGAGTCCTCTTTAAGAAATTGTTAAGATCTTAGTTCTCTATTAAGTGAAGAAAAAGAAGACTGGTGAGATATCTCTATTTATATCCTTGTGATTTTCTTCAAAGTATCTTGATTATTAATTCCTTTGTTTCCTATAATTCCTTCATAGATTTTTTATAGATTCTCAATTCAAAACTCCCTTTGTACTCTAAAATTCCTCGTAGATTTTCTGTAGATTTCCAATTCAAAATTCCCTTTGTATCTTGAAATTCCTTCACAAATTCCTTATAAATTTCCAATTCAAAACTCCCTTTGTATTTTAAAATTTCTTCATAGATTCTTTATAGATTTCTAATTCAAAATTTCTTTTATATCTTAAAATTTCCTCACAGTTTCCTTGTAAATTTTTAATTCAAAATTCCTTTTATACCTTGAAATTCCTTCACAAATTCTTTATAAATCTCCAATTCAAAATTCCTTTTGTACTTTGAGATTTCTTTGTAGATTTCTTATAAATTTCTAATTCAAAATTCCCTTTATATCGTGAGATTCTCTCGTAGATTTTTTATAAATTTCCAATTCAAAATTTTCTTTGTATCTTGAGATTTCCTCATAGATTCTTTATAAATTTTCAATTCAAAATTTCCTTTGTATCTTGAAATTTTTTTACAGATTCCCTGTAAATTATCAATTCAAAACTCCTTTTTTGACCTTGAAATTCTCTCACAGATTTCTTATAAATTTCGAATTCAAAACTCTCTTTTGACCCTAAAATTTCTTTATAGATTCTTTGATCAAAATCCTTTGATTTTTTAAAGATTCTTTTATAAATTCTCTATAGATTCTCAATTCAAAATTCCCTTTGTATCTTAAAATTCCCTCATAGATTTTCTATAGATTTTTAATTCAAAACTCCCTTTGTATCTTGAAATTCCTTCACAAATTCCTTATAAATTTCCAATTCAAAATTCCCTTTGTACCTTGAAATTCCTTCACATATTCTTTGTAAATTTCCAATTCAAAATTCCCTTTATGTCCTGAAATTCCCTCACACATTTCCTATAGATTTCCAATTCAAAATTCCCTTTGTATTCTGAAATTTCCTTACAAATTCTTTGTAAATTTTCTATTCAGAAGTCCCTTTGTATCTTGAGATTTCCTCGCAGATTCCTTGCAAATTTCCAATTCAAAACTCTCTTTTGACTCTGAAATTCTCTGGTAGATTCTCTATAAATTTTCAGTTCAGACTCCCTTTTGTATCCTAAGATTCTCTTGCAGATTCTTTATAAATTTCCAATTTACATTTCTTTTGTATCCTGAAATTTCTTCATAGATTCCTTATAGATTTTCAATTCAAAACTCCCTTTATATCCTGAAATTTCTTCACGGATTCTTGGTAAATTTCCAATTTAAAATTCCCTTTATACCTTGAATTCCCTTGCAGCTTCTCTATAAATTTCCAATTCAAAACTCCCTTTTGACCCTGAAATTTCCTCGCAGATTTCCTATAAATTTCCAATTCAGACTTCTTTTGTATCTTAAAATTCAATCCTATTAATCCTTGTACATTATCAATTCAAAATTTCTTTTATTTCCTAAAATTCCCTCATAGATTTTTTGTAAATTTTCAATTCAAAATTTCCTTTGTACCTTGAGATTCCCTCATAGATTTTTTATAAATCTCCAATTCAAAACTCCTTTTGTACCTTGAGATTTTTTTATAGATTCTTTATAAATTTCTAATTTAAAACTCTATTTATACCCTGAGATTTCCTTGCAAATTTTCTATAAATTTCCATTTTAAAATTCCCTTTGTATCCTAAAATTTCCTCACAGATTCTCTATAAATTCTCAATTCAAAATTCCCTTTGTATCTTGAAATTTTCTCATAGATTTTCTATAGATTCCCAATTCAAAACTTCTTATGTATTCTAAAATTCCTCGCAGATTTCTTATAGATTTCCAATTCAAAATTCCTTTTGTATCATGAAATTCCTTCACAAATTTCTTATAAATTTCCAATTCAAAAGTCCCTTTGTATCTTGAAATTCCTTCACATATTCCTTGTAAATTTTCAATTCAAAATTCCCTTTATATCCTAAAATTTCCTCACACATTTCTTATAGATTTCCAATTCAAAACTCCTTTTGTATTTTAAAATTTCCTTACAAATTCTCTATAAATTTCCTATTTAAAACTCCCTTTGTATCTTGAGATTTCCTCGTAGATTCCTTATAAATTTCCAATTCAAATCTCCCTTTTGATCCTAAAATTCTCTCATAGATTCTCTATAAATTTTTAATTCATACTCTCTTTTATATCTTGAAATTCCCTCGTAGATTCTCTATAAATTTCCAATTCAAACTTCTTTTGTATCTTGAAATTTTCTTGTAGATTTTCTGTAAACTTCTAATTCACACTCTCTTTGTACCTTGAAATTCCCTCATAGATTTTCTATAGATTCTTAATTCAAAATTCCCTTTATATTCTAAAATTTCCTCACAGATTCTTTATAAATTTCTAATTCAAACTTCATTTTGTACTTTGAAATTCTCTTATAGATTTCCTATAAATTTCCAATTCAAACTTCCCTTTTGATCCCAAAATTTCCTTGCAAATTCCCTATAAATTCCCAATTTTGATTTCTTTTTATATCTTAAAATTCCCTTATATATTCTCTATAAATTTCCAATTCAGACTCCTTTTGTATTTTGAAATTTCCTCACAGATTCCTTATAAATTTCCAATTCAAATTTCCTTTGTATCTTGAAATTCCCTCATAGATTCCTTGTAGATTTTTAATTCAAAATTCCATTTGTATTCTAAAATTCTCTCAGAGATTTCTTGTAAATTTTCAATTCAAAATTCCTTTTGTATCCTAAGATTCTCTCACAAATTCTATATAAACCTCCAATTCAAAACTCCCTTTGTATCTTGAGATTTCTTTATAGATTCCTTGTAAATTCCCATTTCAAAACTCCCTTTATATCCTGAGATTTTCTTGCAGATTCTCTATAAATTTCCAATTCAAAATTCTCTTTATATCCTGAGATTTTCTCGCAAATTCTCTATATATTCTTATTTCAAAATTCCCTTTATATTCTGAAATTTCTTCACAGATTCTTTATAAATTCTCAATTCAAAATTCCCTTTATATCCTGAGATTTTTTCGCAGATTTTTTATAAATTTCCAATTCATACTCGCTTTGTATCTTGAAATTCTCTTATAGATTCCCTGTAAATTTTCAATTCAAAACTCCCTTTACACTCTAAAATTTTCTCATAGATTCCTTATAAATTTTCTATTCAAAATTTTCTTTGTATCTTGAGATTCCCTCATAGATTTTCTATAAATTTCCAATTCAAAACTTCCTTTTGTATCCTGAAATTTCCTTGCAGATTTCCTATAAATTCCCAATTCAGACTCTCTTTTGTATCTTGAAATTTCTTTGCAAATTCCTTATAAATTTATAAATTTTAAAATTCCTAGACAATATCCAATGTATGCTAATATTTGCTTGATATTTGCTTGATATCCGGTTGATACTCGGATCTCAAGTATCTTATAATTCTAAGATTCTTTATTTGATATCCTAGAATCCTAAGATGTTCTATTTGATATCTTAAAATCTTGAGATTCTATATTTGATATCTTAGAATCTTGAGATTCTTTATTTGATATCTTAGAATCTTAAGATTCTTTGTTTGATACTTTAGAATCTTAAGATTTTTTATTTGATACTTTAGAATCTTGAGATTTTTTATTTGATACTTTAAAATCTTAAGATTCTTTATTCATACTTTAATTTTAAAACTAATTCTAATTTATTCCTATTCATATTATAATTTTAGAACTAGTTCTAAATTATCTCTATTTATATTATAATTTTAGAATTAGCTCTAATTTATCCCTGTTCACATTGCAATTTAAAAAATAGCTCTAATTTATCTCTATTCATACTGCAATTTTAGAATTAGCTCTAATTTAATCCTGTTTACATTATAATTTATATACATATTTATTTGATTTTCATGCACTTGCAGCAAGTGCATCACGACATCCACCCCCCCTAAACCTGTACATCTTCCGGTATGCACCACCCTATTCTTCTTCATTCTCATTTGTTTCCAATTTTCCTTCTTCTCAATCTTCTTCTAATAGCGATTCTTGATCTAATTTCTGAGCTTCTAACTCTTGGATATCTTTAATATAAATTTATCCATCTCTTTTCTTGAAAAGTTTAATTTATTTTTCAACAATTTTAGACCTCAATTGTGTCTAATCTAATTCTCTCAAAGAGTAGATTACATTTTCAAATACCTTAGTTATCACATATAGTCCAAACCATCTTCTGAAAAACTTTCTTAAGGCACTATGTTGATAATCTAATGTATTAACAAATATAAGTATCCAATCACCAATTTGAATAGGATTTGGTCTTAATCTATGTGTTTTGTCAAACTTGATCTTATTTTGTAACCTTGCATCCTTCAATTTTTTAATAGTCCTTTGGTGATTTTTGGATAACCTCTCTAATTTCTTGATTCGAAGCTCTAATAACCTTTTCGTATCAATGTTATCTTCTCAAGCCAAGAACATCCAACTATGCACATTTTTCTCAGTTGGCATCATAGGTTTCTGTCCTGTCATCAACTCTATTGGCATATAGCCTATAATAGAACTATGTGTAGTCGTATCTGTACATAAGACAAATGGCAGCAATTTGGGCCAAAGTTTAGCTTTATTTCTACATGCCTTGATTAAAGCTTGAATAATTGGAAGATGTCTTCTTTCAATTTTTCCATTAGCTTCTGGATTGTAGGTTGTAATCAGCTTCAATTGGATTCCATACCTTTTAAAAAAACTCATGAATTTCTATTGCATCTAATTCACCCTTGTTTGCACTCATTCTTCCAATGTTTCCATAATGGCACACTATATCTTTCAAAACAAACCTACAGACTAGTTTTGTGGATTTACTTCTTAAAGTCCTTCCCTCTATATAATTTGATAATTCTTCATGTGTCAAAATTAAATATTTCATACCCCATATGCCAGTTGGCATAACAACCAAGTCTAACATCTATTGAAAGTATATACTATATGGATAAATAGGGCACAAACCATCTCTGTGTCTAATCTTTGATTGCAATTGACACTATATATATGAATTTACAAATTTTTTCACATCTTTGTACATACCTTTTCAACAATATTTTCTTTAATTATAGTAAACGTAGCTCATACTTCCCTGTGTCCAATCCATAATGTATTATGAAATTTTCTTAAAACTTGATATTTAGTATTAACATCATCAACAATCTTCAAAAGAATTCCATCCATTCTTGTGGATCTCTTCTATAAGAGTCCTTTCTTCAAAATATATCCGTTGTCGAGGAAGAGAGGATCTGCCTCAAGAAAGCACCGGACTTCTGGCTGCAACTAATTTTCTCAAACAAGTTGCAAGATGAGAGAAACTCCAAATTTATTATACATATATATTTTGCCTTTTTAGGGCCAATTACATCACACACAAAAGTCTTAGATGCACAAGAGCACCCAAGTTTGGTAAAACACACTAAAACCTTATTTAACCTTGAGAAAGATTTTACCTGAAATCTTACAATACATATCTCCTAATTGGACCGTCCAAACTAGCTCAAATTTTTCAGTAAGTACTGATGTATTTTCAACAACTACTACAACAAATTTTGACCATAGATTTATTGCCGATCGTCAAATATCACCGATAATGTTACGATAGTTTCAAACCCTTTACTATTGACACTTACACGCAAAATTCTTCATATCTCATAATTCTAGCATCCAAACACCTCAAAATTTGATATATAGTTTTTCAACACAATAATATACATTCTTAGAAATTTTGAGCCAAAAACGTGTCCAAGAGAGCAAGATATGGCTCAAACCATCACTATGAACAAATAATAAACTTATTTCCCTTGGAATTAGATGCCTTGACTTCAACCTGCAATATTTCCTTTATTTGAACTCCAAAAGCAATTAATTCTTCACAAAAAGTGTAGATCTTAAAATTTCCTTTCCAATTGCACCTCCCGATCTCCAAAAGCCCTCGTACAACTCTGTATATCTTGAAAAGAGCAACAGTATGTATCAAATCTTTACCTTAACTTTAAACAACTATATCTTTCTCATCCCAACTCCAAATCGCCTAATTTTTGCACTTTGATTATACATAAAAACCTAATATTTCTAATCCTAACCTTCATTCTTTGAATGGGTGCCTTGAAGTCACTCCAGACCTCAAGAAGGCAGTAGACAATCCCTAGAAGCCTATTGGGTATGACCACCGGCCAATGGGGGTGAAGGCTTCCATTCCTATTCTTCATCCACCCATTTTTTTTTACATTGGTGGTTCAAATTTTCATCCTTAGGCCTAATTTCAACTCTTAGAACATTATACTAAACATCTAGGTTCCATATAATTTAAACACTGTAGTCAAAAAAAAGAAAATAATTAAATATAGTTTCTATCAAGTCTATCTAAATTAGTTTACTAACTATTCTAGATCATACTAGAACTTATTAACATATTAAATAACTTAGTTTATTTTTACACATTATAACCATTTACAACACGACACCGTAAGCTTGGTATCTAATGTCTTTTAAATATTTTTCCATCCAATCTTCTTCCTTCTTTAAAGTACTCAAGTATAAACCAATGTTCCATAATTTGTCATCATACAAATCTATATTGAAAGGTAAGATTTCACCAGTAGAGGTTTTTATTCCCATTATATATATATAATCCATTTCGATCCTTTCATCCTTGTCATAAGCAATCATTTCCATTTCAGAGGATTATCTTACTCTAGACAACATATTTGCAACGTAGTTCTTCTTTCCAGAATTATGTACTAAGGTAGGATTTATAGATTTGATATATACTATCCATCTCAACATAGCAATATCAAGAGTCGAATAGTTTGAAATCATACCTAGTATAGATTAACAATCTGTCTCCAAAATTATATCTGCTCCAATCAAATAATTTCTTTCTGTCTTTAGTGCAATTGAAGCACCCCACAGTTCTCTTTTAACTTGAAGATAAGCTCTTTGCGTCTTAGTAAGAACACTAGCTCCAAACCTGATAGCAAATTTGTTACCCTCATTTTCATCTTATCCAACAGCCCATCCAATGGCTATTAGGCTTGTATCCACAGTTACAATCACTGGTCTCTCGCATTGATAATCTATCTATCTCAATACTAGTAGTAATTTTTAAACCACCTTTAATTATTTTATGGCTTTATCTTGCTCTTATTCCCAAGAAAATCTCTTATCATTTTTCAACAATTTATATAAAGATTTTGCTATGTGTCCAAAATAAGATATCTAAATATAATAAAATCCAATGGCTCCTAAGAATCTTCTTATCTTAGTTGTATTTTTGCATGGCTTTATACTTAAAATTGCATCAATATTATTTGGATTAGATTTTCTTCCATATGAGCTACACAAATACCCAACAATAATTATCTCATAAATTCCAAAACTTGATTTTTCAAGAGATAGAATTAAGTTTGTCTCTTCAAGTCCGGCCAATATTTAATCAACATCATTAATGTTCTTCTTTACAAATGCCCTACATCTATCTTCATCTAGTTTTGAATCCATGTCTTTAATCCTACAACCCTTAATCGGAATATCATCCAAGAAAAGAATTATCTTATCCAGAATATAATCTCTTAAAATTTGATTCATGGTACTTTGTATGTGTGCCACTGAGTCAATAGCACCCTGTGATAAAGTACACATGCACATCAATTCCAATGGAGTCTTCATTGTAGTAATATCCTTGTTTTTTTTAGCTAGTTGAAATTGATCATATCTCAAATATAAGTTTCCAATAGAATAGATAGAGTGGCTTGCAAATGCTTCAGCTACTTTATCAATAATTGGCCTAGTATTCATGTTCTATATGGTGATTTTTTTAACTAGTTGCATATCCTGCATAAACATTAGTGCTCCAAACTTCTTAGGTATGGTAAACCAATGGTTAGAATAAGGTGCAATAGAAGATTCAAGGATCTCTATTTTCACCTTTTCTTTCAATAAATCTATCAACTTTGGAAGTAAAGCTCTTGGCACAAAAATCGGCTTCAAATCCCATGATAAATGAGGCACAATAAAAATAACCATTGGTGCAACTACAATTGGATCAACACAATTAATTTTTTTTAGTATAAAGACAAAAGCCTTACCATATTTAGATATCATCTCCAAAAACTTCACTCTTTCTTCTTTGATTAGGAATTCACTTCTTCCAATTTTCAACTTATCCAATGATTCCCAAGTAAACTTGTGACCAATTCTTCTTGATTTCCTAAGACCTGATTCTCTTACTACTTTTTCAATATGTTTGAAAGTATTAAGAAGTAATTACATAGCAATTGGTTTTATCTTTTTAGCCACCATCTTATACTTAGTATTAATCCTTGCTTCTTATTGAATTCTATAATCTTTAATTGTCTTTAGCTTTGAAGTAGATTCATTAATTGTTCCATATAATTTTTTAGAATATAAATTCATAAATATTCCTTCATATTTATTTAAACCTTCTCCAAATGCTAAGTTTTCTAAGCTCTTTAAAACACTGTTTAAATCTTCTTCTAAACCTTTTTCATCAATCATCTCAGAAATAAATTCATCACTTGAAACCAAATCTATATTTTTTTAACTTTTTCTAATTTTTCTTCACACATCTTCAATATTTATAATCCAAATTTGCAACTCTCAAAAACTTTGAAACTCCAAATTTTGTATAATCCAAAAATCCATTTTCAAACCTATCTATATTGAAAAATAAAAACTAGAGGACTTATCTACACCCTTGGATTCCCCATCCTCGAGGATGTTCCTCAAAAGTCCAAAAAATCATCACCAATTCAAAGAAGTTCAAAAAAGTTTCTTTTAACTGTTCCATGTTCTTTTTATTATTAGTCATTATAGTCAAAAAATATACTGACCTCTTTCCATCACAATTTTTGATCCTTGCATACTGTGAACCATCATCTAGCACCTTAGTTTTTATTCTTGTAGGTGTAATGTATGGCTGTCGCAGAATCATAGGATAGTTAGCAAATTCTTGTACAAAGAAGTTTTGCTCCACTTCCACATTTCCAATTTTTACTCGTACTACTAGACATGCTCCATATAATTCACCCCTCTCATTATTTATAGCTTTTATTATCCATCCATCTTTATAATGTCAATCAAACATTATAAAGATGCTATCTAATCCATGTTTGCAGATTTTCTATAAATTTCCAATTCGGACTCCTTTTGTATCCTGAAATTTCCTTATAGATTCTTTATAGATTTTTAATTTAAAATTCTCTTTATATCTTGAAATTTCCTCACAAATTCCCTGTGGATTTCTAATTCAAAACTCCCTTTGTATCCTAAAATTTCCTCACAACTTCTCTGTAAATTTCCTATTCAAAATTCCCTTTATACTTTGAAATTTCTTATAAATTTCTAATTCAAAACTCCCTTTTGATCTTAAAATTCCCTCATAGATTCCTTATAAATTCCCAATTCAGACTCCCTTTTGTATTCTAAAATTCTCTCGTAGATTCCTTATAAATTCCCAATTCAGACTCCCTTTATATCTTAAAATTTCCTTGTAGATTCTCTATAGATTTCCAATTCAAAATTCCCTTTGTATTCTAAAATTCCCTTACAAATTCTTTATAAATTTCCTATTTAAAACTCCCTTTGTATCTTGAGATTTCCTTGCAAATTCCCTGTAAGTTTTTGATTCAAAACTCCCTTTTCATCCTGAAATTCTTTTATAGATTCTCTATAAATTTCCAATTTAGACTCCCTTTTGTATCCTGAAATTTCCTCGCAGATTTCTTGTATATTTCCAATTCAGATTCTTTTTGTATCCTGAAATTCTCTTGCAGATTTCCTATAAATTTCCAATTGAAACTCCCTTTGTATCTTGAAATTTCTTCGTAGATTCTTTATAGATTTTCAATTCAAAATTCCCTTTATATCTTGAAATTTCTTCATAGATTCTTTGTAGATTTTGAATTCAAAATTCTCTATATATCTTAAAATTTCTTTACACATTCCCTGTAAATTTTCTATTCAAAATTCCATTTGTACCTTGAGATTCTCTTGCAGATTTTGTGTAAATTTTCAATTCAAAACTCCCTTTTGACATTGAAATTCCCTCGCACATTCCCTATAAATTTCCAATTCAGACTCCCTTTGTATCTTGAAATTTCTTCATAGATTCCTTATAGATTCCTAATTCAAAACTTCCTTTATACATTAAAATTTCCTCACAGATTTCTTGTAAATTTCCAATTCAAAATTTCCTTTGTACCTTGAGATTTCTTCACACATTCTCTGTAAATCTCCAATTCAAAATTCCCTTTGTACCCTGAGATTCTTTTGTAGATTTTCTATAAATCCCCAATTCAAAACTCCCTTTATATCTTGAGATTTCTTCGTAGATTCTTTATAAATTTTCAATTCAAAATTCCCTTTGTACTTTGAAATCCTCTTATAGATTCTTTATAAATTTCCTATTCAAAACTCTCTTTGTACTTTGAGATTCTTTTATAGATTCCTTATAAATTCTCAATTCAAAATTCCCTTTTGACTCTAACATTTCTTTGCACATTCCCTATAAATTTTCAATTCAGATTCTCTTTGTATCTTGAAATTTCCTCACACATTCCCTATAAATTTTCAATTCAAAATTTCTTTTGTACCTTAAGATTTTCTCACAAATTCCTTATAAATTTCTAATTTAAAATTCCCTTTGTACCTTGAGATTCTTTTATAGATTCTCTATAAATCTCCAATTCAAAATTTCCTTTTGATCCTAAAATTCCTTCACAGATTTTTTATAGATTTCCAATTCAAAATTCTCTTTATACTTTGAAATTCCCTCACAGATTCCCTATAGATTTCTAATTCAAAATTCTCTTTGTATCTTGAAATTTCTTCATAAATTCTTTGTAAATTCCCTATCAAAACTCCCTTTGTACCTTGAGATTCCCTCGCAACATAATAAACTCATTCAAGACTCAATACAAAAAAAATGAAAGGAAAAGTGTTTATTTTCAATTCTAAAAAGATTTAAATAGACAGCTTTAGCCAATACCCAGATAATATCCGGTGTATCCTAATACTTGCTTGATACTTGTTTAATATCCGATTGATATTCAGATCTTAGGTATCCTATAACTCTAAGATTCTTTGATTGATACGCTAAAATCTTAAGATTTTCTATTTGATATCTTAAAATCTTAAGATTCTATATTTGATACCTTAAAATCCTGAGATTTTCTATTTGATATTCTATAATCTTGAGATTTTTTGTTTGATATCCTAAAATCCTAAGATTCTCTGTTCACACTGTAATTTTGGAACTAATTCTAATTCATCCTTATTCACACTATAATTTTAGAACTAATTTTAATTTATCTTTGTTTATATTATAATTTTAGAACTAGCTTTATATTATCTTTGTTAACATTGTAATTTTAGAACTAGCTCTAATTTATCCTTGTTCATATTATAATTTAAGAATTAGCTCTAGTTTATCTCTGTTCACACTGTAATTTTAGAACTAGCTCTAATTTAATCTTGTTTATATTATAGTTTTTATACATACTTATTTGATTTTGATGCACTTGCCACAAGTGCATCACAACACCACTATCTTTCAACATTTAATGAATGATATCTTTCAAGAGTATCTAGATAAGTTTGTGGTGATCTATCTTGATGACATCTTAATTTATTCAAAAAATATACAATATTTTTTTGGATTTGCTAACTTCAATTAGATCTTCATTTAAAATTATTCTCAAATTGTTGCCCTTCTTACTCAATTGATATGTATAGATAAATTGGAATAGAGGCCTCAAGCAGAGAAGGCATTCTAAGATCCCAAGACGGCGCTTACCATAGCTCCAATTTTGATATATCTAGACTTTATAAAAGTATTTTATATGAAAATTGATACTTCGGATTTCGTACTAGAGGTTGTACTTTCACAAATGGATATAGACATTAAGTTCCATCCTATTGTATTTTATTCTCAAAATTTTTTTGTTATTGAAATGAATTATGAAATCCACAATAAGGAGCTTCTTGCTATTGTAGATTCTTTTTAAGAATGGCATCATTTTCTTAAAGGAAAAATATATCCTATGATAGTATACACAAATCACAAGAAATTAAAATATTTTATATCAACTTAAATTCTTAATTGCTACCAAGCTTGATAGAATATATTATTATTTCAATTTAACTTTGTCATCCCTTATCAACCTGGGAAGCAATAAGATTTGTCTAATATTTTTTTAAAGAGATTATTTCTTATACCAAAAAGAAGAGAGGTAGTGTTTGATCAACAATATATAGCTTTGTTGAAGCCAAAGCAATTTTGCCTTTGTGTGACTATTATATTGGCACCTATTGATTTTAATTTCTTTGATAAGATACGTGCTGCAACCACTAATGATGTTTTGGTCTTTGATATCAAATATCACTTTAATGAAAATATTGACAAATTTAAGCTTAAAAAAGACCTTTTATATTTTGAACATTTGTATATCTTAGAAAGATCTACACAATTGTAAATTCTTTAATCTTGCCATAATTTCTCAATTGTAGATCATTTTGGATTTAACAAGACATTGGAACTTATTTCTCGAGATTTTTGGTAGCTTCAAATATGAAAGGCTGTGAAGGACTTTATGCTCTCTTGTGATATCTGTTCAAGGTTCAAGAATCATTAATATTGCCATTATAGACTTTTACAGCCTTTGTCTATTTGAAGACGGTCATACTCTTCTATCTCAATGGATTTCATCACGGATCTATTATCATCTAATTTATTAGATAACATCCTTGTGGTAGTTGATCGATTCACAAAGATGACTTATTTTATTGTTTGAAAAAAGACTGCGTCTAGTGAAGAAATGACAAGGTTCTTTTTTTGTAATATATATTGATATCATGACCTTTCAAATGATATTGTATCCAATTGAAGATGCTAATTCATATCTAAATTTTAGAAATGTCTTTTTGAAATATTAAAGGTGGACATTAAATTTTCTTCAACTTTCCATCTTCAAATTGACAGCCAAATAAAACAAGTTAACTGAGTTTCGATATAGTATTTGTAATATAGTATCAACTATCAATAAGATGATTAGATCTAATATCTATTGTTAGTAGAATTTGTATATAATAATATTATTTATACTTCAATTCAATAAAACACCATTTTATTCCAACTATAGATATCATTCAAAGCTTGATTTATGAAATATGCCAAAGAACAACAATCCAAGAGCTGAAGGATTTGCAAAGCATCTATCATAATACCAAACAACTTTGAAGCTTCAATTACATGTAGCTCAAGATGCTTATAAAGCATGCGTAGATAAATCTAGGAATCAACCACCTGCTTTTTATATTAAAGATAAAATATGGCTTTTTTGATAAAATACCAAAACCAAGTGGCCATGCAATAAGTTGGACTATTGGAGGCTAAGACTATTCTCCATCCAAAAGCAAATTAATCCAATGGCATATTATTTAGAACTATTATTTTTTATATAGATACATCCAATTTTCCATGTCTCTCTTTTAGAAGCTTATAGAAAATCACATATTCTAAGAAGAATATAACAATTGTCATCTAATATTGAAATAAAAAATTATGAAGAATATAAGATCAAAAAGATGCTTCATTTATAACAAAGGTGGGACAAATTGGAATATCTTGTTCATTGATACGATTATGATATCAATGATTATATATAAAAATTAGCCAAAAATCTTGCCAATGTGTCTCAAAAGATATAAAAATTTTATTGATTCTATCTCTACAAATCCAAATTTATTCAATAATAACTTTTTGGTGAAGATTGGATATAAGGAATATTCATAAGAGGAAAAGAGTGAAACTAAAACCATCATCAGAATGTAGTCATTTGTTCCAAGATAAAATAGAGTGATAGAAGTAAGTTAGTCACCATGTCCAACCTTCAAGTATTGAAAGATTTAGCAAAATAAGATTTAGAAGATTTATTTGCTATACAAGCTTTGAATAAACTAGTGCAGATTTCACAGCCTTTGATTGAGTAAAGTGAGGACAATACATTTTAGCACCAAGTATGATCACAATTGGAGCCATTAGGAGCAACATCCAACCATGCAAGTCTCGATTCCAATGCTCAAGCTTTAATAATATTACTTAAGCTTGGAAAGATGAATCCTTTTAAGCTTGGCATTCTATTTGGAGGATGTTTTGAAGGCTGCAGTGAAGATCAAATCCTTGGATAGGATGTTTTAATAATGGAGGTACTAGCTTAAGGCCATAAGTGATTTTCTTTTAGACCAATAGAATCTATTATCCAAGAACAAAAAATAGAATATATAGCATCATTTGTACAACGTATCTTTGATTTCATATATATATATATATATATATATATATAAAGATTTTTGAAGGTATGAGCTCCTCTTGAAACTTGTTGTTAGAAAAAGGAGTGATATTAAGGACATATACCTTGGAGATTCATAGAATCTTTTAAAACATTCTAGAACTTCATTAATTAGTAAAAGTCGATTGAAAAGCTTCTTAATTGATGAAAGTAGCTCGAAAAGCTTTATAGTTAGTAGAAGAATCTCAAGAAGCTTTCAAGTTGGTAGAAGGAGTTTGAAAAGCTTCCCAATTGATAAAAGCTACTCAAGAAGCTTCTTAGTTTGATGGAAGTCTTTCAAGAAGTATCCTAGATATAGATATATATGAGAGTCAAGGCTGAAGAATTCTTCAATCTTGACAATGCATCTCTTAGAATTCTAGCTTATCTTTCATAGTATTGTTTGTATATTCATCTGATTACTTCAAGTTCTTATTGGTTTTTTCTTGAAACCTTGTTCCAATTCAAATCTCTTACTTTGTATTCTTATATTTTGACAATAGGTACATCATGTTACAAATAAATATAATTTTTAATAAAGAAACATTGCATCTGAGGTTGGTAAGCTCCACTACAAATGCAAACATATTACAAAGTATCATGACCTAGAACAATAGATAAGATCTCTATGGCCATAAGCATGGCTTTTTTAAAGAATTTTATTCCATCATGTAGGCATTGAGTCTACATATCAAGGTCATCCAAATTGACAATTCAAGCCAACTTCTTATATATTAAGCTAGATAAAATCAACTCTCATCTATATAATAACTGATAAAGGTTATAAGAAGCCAATGATACCTATATGCTAAAACAATAATCTATCGCAATCTATGACAATATAAATTCCAATCACAATAGATGCCTTGAAGCAATCCATACTTACATAGACCATGCTTAACAATCTGAATAACCTATTCAATTAAACCATCCACTTTAAAATGATCTCTAAAGGCGGTACAATGATATATCAACAATTATATACATAAAGCTTTAAATGGCCAAAAGAACTTCTATCCTTGACTAATTAATACTATAGCAAGTATTTGAAATTGTGCCAATACTTAATCCAAGAAAGCCATAATTGCAAACTCTTAAGAATTTTGTGATAAAACCAAAAGTTCAATCCATTTGCTAAAATACTCTACCATCACCAACATGTACTTAATTCCATATAAAGTGATAATAAGTGATTTGACAAAGTCTAAAGACCAACAATAGTCTAAATCCATGATAGATAAGAATTACAACTACAATAATAAGGTGTTGAAATTTGACCTAATTTGGTCACAAATCTCACACCAAGAAACAAATATTGCAACTTATTGATACATGTCAATCTACCAATACTAGATAATCCACATAGAATGTATCTATCACCTCAAAATGTTAAGCTTTTCATATACTTGCTATACCAACAAGGGCCTTTGATCTAACCTAAGAACTATGCACTATTGTGGCAAGAGTTCTATTTAAATAGACACATAATCTCTCTTTGCAATCAAATTAAACAAACTTTTAGAAAACTCACTTTTCACTTGAATTAATATGTATCACTACAACTTAGAGAAGCAATACTCCTCTTATCAAATCTCATTCATAATCCTTAGAACAACCTCTATTATCACTAATTTTCTTGATACAAAATCCAACCCTATCAAAACCAATGCAAAACTCCAATCCACTTTAAAGTTAAGATTGCCAAATCCAAGCCACAACAACTTCTACTTTGTATCACACACGTTTTAAAAGACTAGCTCTCTTCATTCCTCACAAGGCACTTCATAGGTTGTCCACGAGCACCAATTCTAAAACAGAGCAACTATACTAGAACACACCATCATGTCTTGACAACCACCATCTTTGGGCACCAGGTTGATTTTAGTCGATGCGTTGTCCACTCCAACAACACTCCTCACTCTACAATAATGCAGCAAATGATCAAGCCATTGGGCATCCCATGGAGCAAACCCATAAGGAACCCACCGTGATATACAACCACAACATCGGGTACACCGCCAGTGCCTTCCAACTTGACAGTATTGCTGTGCTGATTAACGGATATGTCGCCCACGAGCTCCAAGCCAATGCCACCATTCAACATTCAACATGTGCAATGCATGGATCCTATGTTGATCCAAAGAGTATATCCGTAGCTCATGTTCGTGGTCTTGTGCTTTCTAATCAACCTCCGCTCCAAAGAGTCAGTGTGGTCATTGTGCCTCCATCCCAACTTGATGGCTTTTTTGATCACCTCGTATCCTCCTTCCTGACGCCCCGCAAGCATCCACGCACACTTTCTTCTCCAAAGCAACTCCTTGTGAATCTCCAATGTCACATGATAATGCTCCTTTCTGCTCATCAATTGCTTCAGCCTCCTCTGCAAGAGGTTTCTGCTCTTTTGGAAAGAGTTTTCTGAAGTTGCTGCTACTCTTTCACAGGTGTGCTGCAAATAAGCATAGAACTAGACTCATCATTAGCCTTTTTCACAACCCTGGCCGATTCTAACTTAAAAGTCCAGTCTACTCTACTAGATGCACCAACATTTCTCCCGCCGAAAACACCGAATATGTCTCTACCAAAAGAATTTCCTTCCTCCGATAATGTTGCACCGCCAATGAGTAACACTTAACCGAATGCATTTCTAACGGCAGTCATATTCCATACCAAATCTCACTAGTCTTTCAGCCTACACACCCGCTTCACCATCCAGACTCGCTGCGATCTAATGTCGCTAAAGAGCCTGCAATATATCTCACATCATAATCTTCCCCATTGCTGCTAAATTAATACTTCTAAATCCACAAACCAGTTTTGGCGATTCTAGCTGCACTACACACAGGCACATTGCTCCTGCACTTCAAAACCCTCGAAATACAAACATCCAACATCCAAGTCGTTCTTGCAACCTAATTTCTTCTTGTCGCAATTCTTTGCCTAATCTTTGACCCTCTTCGTCAGCATCAAATCCCACTTTTATTTTTTTAGCTTTTTCTCCGTTTTACTCCAGTTTGCTTCTCTCTTCCAGATTGTACGTCAATGCTCTCTTCTAGATCAATCAATCACCGAGATGTATTTCATCAGCAATCATCGAGTATGACTTTCTTTTCTTTTTTGCTGCTTGACTTTGCAGGACCGCATGGTTACTTCGAACTCTAAACCCCTATTGTAATCTTGTGGCGCCGATTCCCAAGAATACACAAGTCGATTGACCTCACAATAACCTCCACCTCTCTTGTATGAGCACGAATATCAAGAATCAATACACCGCCTTAGATTCAAAACCATCTCAACAGCCATCTCCAAAGAAAACGGCAACACAGATAGATTCGGACTATCAATGCAGATAAGCCACGCTTGATCTCAGAGGAATCACTTTCCCATTTGCTGAAAACACATTCCGACCCTCCATTCTTTCTACACAATTCAACTTCCATGCTGATTCAACACCTCCTCAATAAGATATCCAACACCACAAACCTCAAATCCTGCTCGCTCTAGAAATTTTACCCCCGCAACCGCTCCTTCCTAATACAAGAAATTCTTCACTCCAAACACTTCTGTTTATACCAACTTCTTGAGAAACATATCTTGCGACATCTTCTAAATCCACACTTAGATAGAGTTCCTTCGTAGATCATTGAACAAGTTGACTCCTCTATTAGTGAAGAAGAACATCACTATAAAATGAATCGCTGAAGAAAAAAAACCCATTTCTGACTTGCAATCCATCAGAAATAACGACGATGTATTGATAATTTTTAGAGCAAGCACTTGTTGCTAAGATAGCAGACTTCACAACATCGCTGACGAACTTGATTCCAGCCAAGCCCATCAATTCGGTGTGAGGGCCTCCAACCTTGGTCGACTAGACAACGTACTTCAGTCTTTTACCTTGCTTGATGTTCAAAATTCCGAAGCACCAGGGTTGCCAAAGCAGTTCTTGATGCCCACGAGGTAATCCTTCTCATTTCCAGCGTCGTGGCCATTTCCATATAAGGAACCTTCCCTCCATAGTTTCACCCATATACACCTACTATTCAACTTTGAAGATTATGATGTTGCATCCCTAGACAACATTCCTACACTTCTAAAGAACAAACCTTGAAGCCTATCATAGCCCTGTTTCTACCCAATTAAACAATCTCTCGATTGCAAGCTCCAACATCACCGAGATAAGACAAAGAGTAAACTCACAAGCTAATGGTCAATGATCTAAAGCCTCTGGCAGTATCGTGAATGCGCATCCAGCCACCACACATGAAGCCCGGAAGAACCCACCTACTAGGACGTCTAGACTACAAGAAATCTACAATATGTTCTCCTTCCGGAATATACAAATCCCAAAATGGTGATCAAAAGAACCACACCCCATACATGAACAACTCTGTGTTCCAACACTGCACTGACTTCTGCAGGAGAATAGCACGCTCAATCGACACCACCATCAAAAAATCTCGGAATTAATCGATCCTTCTTACTCCCTTCACAGCCCTCAATCATCACAGCAACTACCCAAGCTGCACCCCACTTGTACTTTGTGATTATAAGTGACCGCAACAATCTACCGTACTCCCAAAAGGAAACACCTCTACAAAGCTCTCAAAAATCTGCACTCATTTCAAACCTCCATAACACTTCCTGCCAAGACAATTGAAGTTGTTTTTCATGTTGTTCTACACAACGCATCATGAAAAGTCCCTGCTAGCTCAAGCCTCCCCTTCCCATAATACTTGTTGATTTTCCTGATTGAACAACTTCCCTTTCTTCCAAAATCTAAAAAAAAATGCATCAACCCAATCACCCCACTGATCTCCGTTTATTCTTCCTGATCGTAATTAATTGCGGTAATTCTACTCCACTGCCCGTTTACTAGTTAATTGCATCAATACCTTTCACCTCACAACTCAACCATGCTTGACTGAGGATCATCGGAGCGCCCTGCCATTGCTTTTACCATCATGTGCTTCACGACCTCTTTGTTCCCGCACAACACAATCGGAATGTTCTTGCACACCGTGCACCTTGTTGATCGTTTCTCCACTTTGTCTACATCAGATCCCTCACCACCCACACAATCACCTGATCCTCGACGGTCATCTCCTTCAACCTTATGTCATTTCATTATACTTCAAATCCTTCTTGAGTTGTCCACTAGCAATCTTTGTCATCACCAATGGCAGCCACTCGACTCCACCTCTTAGAATCCCGTCTCAGAAACAACACATATATACAACATCCACCACACGACTGAAAACAATCTCAAAAACCTTAAGAGCTCAAGAGCAACAACCGCTACAACCTTTGCTGCCCTTGTTCTGATTCTCAAACCTCAGTTCTGATCTCACAACATAAGTCCTGTTGTAGTACTTAGAACAAGTCTCACTTCCACTTCTTCTTCACATCCATCAACGAAACTTCATCCTATCGATATTTGCCCCTGATTGATACACTATGCAGTAAAGTGCTCATGGCAGCACCAAACAATTTGTACAACATTCATCACCACCTTGACACTATAATGCCCACACACATGCACCGCAAGCTTATAAAGAAGGTTTTCATTTCTCTAAGATAAACAAAATGTACATCCTTTTAAACACAAGAAAACTATCAAAATCTAACGAGTGTATATTTCACACAGAAAACTTTTTTCGCTACTCCCCTCCTGAACGTCTAAACTCCCCTACTTGTGACTATCTCCACACAAAAAAAAAACACATCAGCAAAAACCCTCTCCCTTAGTCCTCATCGTCACTACTCTTTCCTACTTCTCCCAAACACACAAAAATGTCCCAAAAAACTTCTCTTTTGATTGTTCTTATTTCCTTGCTTGCCATCCCACTGTCATCCTCATCCGTTTGCCACTACTAGCCGTTCAGTTCCTCCGCTCTCCCGTCCCTCCATGATCTCTCCATTCATCCTCCAACCACTAGTTCCATCGTTGATTTCCCTCTTCCTGATGCACCTTAATATGTCCCATGTATTGCCCCACGACTCAAGCTCCTCCATGAAGCCGCCATCAAGGTATATCATGATTTCACAATTGTTTTTTTTTTATAATGCTAAGAAATTATTAAACTTTATCAGCACTATCAATAGCAGCCATTTAGAGTCATTAAGACTCTCTATTAATCCTCTACAAATCCAAAAGTAAAATCAAGATTAAAGACAAACAAAAAGATAATGAGAATCTAAGACAAGTCAATTATATCTTTTTAGGTTGTAAAGTAGAAGATTTGAAGAAAAAAATTTATTAATTTTTTTTTTTAAAATTATCAAAAAAAGATAAAATATAATAATAGAGGAAAACAATCTAAAAGTACTGAAAATATTAATAATAAAGCAAAAAGAGTTTCAAAAAAACAAAAAAAAACAAAAAAACAAAAAAATCCAAATTATTAATTAACCTAAATCCTTAACAAAAATGAGATATAATCCTATTAGACATATAAAACCTATTTACATCATAACAGTACTTAGTCCTATTTGGCCATATATTACGGACACAAATTATAGATTTAAAGTCTAAACAAGAAATTCAAGAAGATTTGGCAGGAACTGGATTAATCAAATGAGTACAAAAACAATACCAGAGAGGTGAGCTAGAGCTCCAAGAGATGTGTTGTCGAGACTGAAGAACTCTTCAGCCTCGATTCCAATATATACTCCTACCTAAAAAGCTTCTCAAGCACCTTCCTCCAACTAGGGAGCTTCTCAAGCAACTTCTACTAACTAGGAAGTTATTAAAAGGCTCTGGAAGGTTCTAGAGAGTTCTAGGAAACTTTTAAAATGTTCTAGAAGGTTCTAACAAGTATGTCCTTAACACTAGGAAGATATTAGAAGGCTCTGAAAGATTCTAGAGAATTCTAGGAAACTTTTAGAATATTCTAGAAGGTTCTAACAAGTATGTCCTTGACATCACCTCCTCTTCTAGCTTCGAGGTCTCCGAGAAGCCATTTGAGATGTATACTCACAAACATAGGAAATCAAAAATTTGTCGCATAGTCTCTGTAATATACTCCAGCTATTGTTCACGAGGCAGATGATTCATAGGTCCTTGTAGCCACCGATAATGACCAATACCTTCTACTTGAGACCATGCTTGAACTTCTATATCTTCATTGTGGAAACGACCTGAAAATATCGCTTGGCCACTACTTGCATGAACTGGTTCAACTTCAAAGACAATTACAAGTGACTTGCTGCTTGATATTCTTTGACGTCTTCTTGGCTCTTTTAATTTTTCATCTCGAGGTCAACGTCGTGAGCTACTCAGTTGAGATGGTATTACTAGTACAGTATCTACATTCTCACTAGCCATATCTAAATACACTTTAATATTAGATATCTTGATACTATGAAATACAATGAATTATGTTTTGATGAGACTTGGATCTCTTTTCTATTCATTTCTCTAGAGAAGGCTTCATCTTCACGCTTTGTTAATGACCAGCTTTTGATTTATTACGATATCGTCAATGGAATTCTCGTACCTTTTGAAATGCATTAGCAAGATTTTTGACCGGTTCCCATGTTCTTTCATTAATATCGTAGCTGTTTCAATGCACAAAGTACTCTAATTTATTCCATCTTCGCCATGAATCTAGTATCCTTTCCACCTCATATTCTTTGTTGTTTTCAATTTCTATACTAAGTGGCGGATATTGCACTCTTCTAAGAAAAGACGATTCTCGATAAGGCTCTAACAGAGAAACACGAAAGATAGGGTGTACCTTCATAGCAGCTGGTAACTCTAAGCCATACGCCACAAGATTGATCTGCTTCTAGATAACAATGGTCCCAATCTCTGATAGTCCAACTTATCACATGGCCGCTTGGTCTTGATATTCCGTCGAAGCAGCCATATTTTATCTCCAATCTTGAAATTAGATGCCTGATTCCAAAATTTATGTGCGGATGCTTTGTAAGACTCTTGGGCAATTTGCAATTGAAGCTTCAATGTGGTTTGAAGCTCCGATAGCTGCTGCACCAATCCTTCAGCTGCTAGGTTGTTATTCGCTGATGGACTCAATAGATCAAGCTTCAGATGATATCCATAGTTAGAAAAGAATGGTGTTTTTTGAGCCGACTCATGAAGGGTGTTGTTATATACAAACTCGGCTAGCGGTAGATATTTAGTCTAATCAGCTTATTGATAGTTGATACTGCATCGTAAATGCTGTTCCAAAACTTGATTCACTCGTTCCGTTTGGCCATCAGTTTGAGGATAGAATGCCGAAGAAAGCTTGATGTCCATCTTCAATATTTAAAAAAAGATCTCCAAAACTTTGATACAAATTGGGTTCCTCGATCCAACACGATATCATCTGGTAGACCATGATATCGATACA